>JAOBYE010112227.1:0-35177 GCA_025403585.1 Parazoanthus swiftii | reverse complement strand
TTTGGCTTTTCAACTTCAACAGCTTATTCTACTTGATCAATTCCTTATTTCTCATTACCTGTTGTATAATTTTGTTTTAGTTTTGTGAGGAGAAGTTAGATGTTGATAGTGCTTGGGGCTGAAAGGGTTAAAAGTAACTAGTAAGTTTAACATAGACAGAAACAGTGTATGCTTCGATTTCACTTTTTCAAGTGCTACAGGATTCGAACCCATGCAATACTGAATTCAATTCGATAAAGTCGCCAGTCTGATGCACTAACCGCTGCACCACCATGCAAGTAAATATGTGCGCAGAACAATCGTGACACAAAAAATAATTTGTAAAAAAAAATAATAAAAATGGAGCCAGCTCGAGTAATTATATCAAATTACATATGATAAAAGTATTACATTTTATTGGCATCATTAACTATGATAATTAAAATGTTTTGTTAGAGTGCTAAAAATCAAATGCAACACTGTATACACTGGTGTGAAAACTAAACTGTGTGAAAATTGACCCAAAAAATTGACCTCTGTTAGTACAGTCAAGAGAAAATATTACACTCCCAGCCTAAATTGTAAAACAAAATTCTCCAAATATTGGATTATTCACTCATTTAACAGCACACTTTAACACACCTATGTTATCATCCATCACAGTCATGCCCAAAAAATTAAAATAGATTTTCTAGTCTATGTCATGTCTTTTTATTGTAACTTCTGGACATTTGCCCTTGAGTTGTTGATTAATTTTTGCCAAAGAGGGCACTGCTGAAGGTTGCTGGAGTGCTATTTTAAAGTTTCTTGCAATGTATTATAGTCTTTGTACATCGAACTATGATCATGGGCCATTTTCTGACCAGCATACTGCAAAACACATTAACAAAATAAATATAAAATATCTTTACACATTTATTATTCACACTCATTAGAACTGTTTCACTTCCAGCATGTTTGTTAACATATATATTCTCCTCATATTATCAATACAAGCTATGCTTGATGGTTGTAAGAATATAATAAATGATCATCTATTCCAAATTTGCAAAATTGTTCCAGCCTATTTGATGTATGAAATGCACACATACAGAGAAATGTGATGGGAATTCATTAACCTCCTATCTAGCACTTTTAATTGGAGGGAGGGGGTTAAATTGAGAAATTAATGAAACCCACACATGCTTCTTGCACGTGGAACAAGGAAACTCAAAAATATTATTTTTGTCAGAGCAAACTTGCTAAAACTAAAAAGTATAGATTTGCCTGTCTATAAGCTTGAAGAATAAATGACTTCAGTATTTAAACAACTTCTCAAATTTTAATAGTTGAAAAATTATGATAAAAAGACTTTGGTGTTGATGTCTAAAAATACAAAAGTTCTGTGCTAAGGGCAAAATCTTTGTAAGAACCTTGACCTTGTGCGGCTTCAAAATACTTAGCTCATTTATATGTAATCGAAACAGATAATCCAATAAATGAAACAGGAAACAAGAGTAAGTTTTATACACCAAAAGAGGGGCAAAGTCTTAAAAGGTCAAGAAAAAGAAAATTTGTGGTCACCAAGTTTGGGGAAACAACAACATGTTTTTTTCCTGGAACAAGCTGCCTGGCAACTTTACCTGTTTGCACTGGCATTTTGTATAAATTCACTTCATCTATCATTTGGTATCAAGTAGCAAGGTGAGTCCAAAATCAAATAATGACAATGCTTTTAAACTCTTCAATAATTGTGCTTAACCAGACATGCCTAAGACCTCAGTTTAACTTAAATCCACAAGGTATTATTTCAATAATTAGAACCAGGAAGTGTACAGTGATGTGGTGACATAGAAAAGGGTATGTAGGTGATTAGGTAGGGTAAGACATTGGAAAAGTTGGGTGTTAAGCTGGCAGACTAAGGCATGAGTGGGGGTGGGTGGGAAATAGAGCAAGGGTTGGGCCAGAGTAGAGGTAGACAAGGATGGATGACAGTCAAGGGTGGGGATAAGACAAGGGTGGGGGATAGAAGAGGGTGGGGGATAGATGAGAGTGGGGGATAGACGAAGGTGGGGGATAGGCTAGAGTAGATCAAAGTAGGCAAAGGATGGGGGAAAGGCCACTTGTTTGGGATAGGCAAGGATAGGGATAGGCAAGGGTGGAGGACGGGCTGAATAGTGGTGGGCAAGGCTGGAAGTGGATGACAGTCAAGGGTGGGGAATAGAGAAGGAAGGATAGGGGATAGGCAAAGGTGGATGTGGTAAAGGACAGTCAAGGGTAGACAACAGACAAGGATGGGCAAGAGACAAGGATGGGCAACAGACAAGGGTAGACAACAGATAATTGTGGAGGGTGGACAATTTGGAGGATGGACAAGGGTAAGGATATGCAAGAACAGAGGTCTGAAGATAGGCAAACTGGGAAGATAGACAGAGGTGGGGAATAGGTACTGATGGGAAATAGGCAACCTTTCAATGGCAAGGGTAAAGGATAGGGATGAGTACCAGTTGACAAAGGTAATATGGTTTAGAAACAGTGAGGATAAGAGTGTGACCAACTGAGGTCAAGATTTTAGTAATTTGTAATACAGCTATTTTGCCTTTATTTTGATCTGTTTTGTTGAGACAAACAAACGTCACTAACACCTTAAGAACTGTTATCAGTAATTTCCTATGGACTGATCACTGTAAGTTATTTATGTTTACTTGATCATCAGTTTGTCAACACAATGCCCACACAAACTGTTTTAACCCTTGTTACTTGGATTAGGAATAATTATGTCAGCTGTACTGATAAACTAATGACCCTAGACTTACCAGATCAATTATGGTTTATTTTGAGGTCACCAAAATTCTTTTATGTTTCTGCAGCATGTTGGTCATAGATAAATTATGATTTTTAACATATTGAAACACTCTTAATAACTATAAACTATGTTTTAATTATACTACCAGTTGCTGAATTCACCGATAAACTGTCACAACAGAAATTTTTGTTAAGAAAAAGTAGATTGACACTGTGCCCCATGGCAGACATATTTGAAGACTGGGCGTATGAAGGAGCCAAAAAAATTACTCAACGGCAAACCTGCTGAATGGTTTACAAGTTGAAAAATGTCAAATATTAGCTTCACATATGCAGAGGGTCATTTGCCAAATATGTGTGCATTCATACCTAAAAAAGAGAAATGAGAGAAAGAATTTGTCCCCAGGCAACATTTGCAACAAGTTCAAATCCCATGAAGCAACACAAATTCGGCCTTTCGGATTTTTAAGATAATTCGAAACACAATCTGCAGCTACAGTGAATAGATTTTGAATCAAGCAGGTTGACCTTAGCCCACAAGAGAATATAAGGACTTCCATCTATGTTAGCAGAATTTCAGCTGGCTTTTTCTTTGAACTACAGAACTGTGACAACAAAGCGGTCTTTGTTAGAATTATCTCTTAACAAATTAGTTCATTGGACCCAAGGTGAGTACATCCGGTTTCCCTGTAAGGAAACCCTGCCAAAATAGAGACGAAAATCACAGGTATGCTCTTTTTACGAGAGATTAAGTCCTTTTTTTAAACTCCTTTCATTTAATCATATAACTGAATTTTAGGCAAGCAAAACAAAATAAATTAGTCAGAAAAACACTTTCTCGCGAAAAAAAAACAACTTGATTGTACAAAAATTTGGGATTTTTCTGGCGCGAATGAGATTCGCGTGCTCGCGGGAGCTTGAATTAAAATCGTGTCTATTTCATTGTATAACACATGTTGATTGTGCAATCAAATTGTTTTACATCACAAAAACACAAAAAGCTTTTTAAACATTACTCACGCAGGCATTCGTTGGCGTTGCTCTCAGTTGCTCGAGCCCATTTCCTGTCGTTGAACAAGGGCTTGCATTCTTGACAATCGACCCCAGCCGTGTTGTGTTTGCACTCGCATTGAAGGATTTCCCCGTCCTTATCAGGCGTCAGTTTTCTTCGGCACGAACTCGCGTGTCCATTGCATTTGCATCTCCCTCCAACTGCCAAATCAAAAATTGCGAAGTAATAGCTCTTGAGAACGTTCGGGTCGCCGAAGACTTCATCTCCAAAAGTATTCATCCGAACAAGATCAATGCGAATAGCGCTGGCTGTGACCCATTTTTGTAACGTGGGACTATTGTCAAAGTCTTCAGCACCCGTTCGCCCCTCCAGCGTGCTGAACGCAATATTTCCCCCAGTTAGCGGGCTAATACTGCTGAATTCGTCCGTACAAAACGCCCTTTGCTGGTCACCACCGAAACTATCCCCGTCCAATCCATACGGCGTGTTTGGAATCCCGAAAGTCTTGTTGCAGGACGCCGAAAAATACTGGTAGGGGATCCAGGGAGCGTTCGGATCTGACGAGTTAGTACGCTTATAGATTGCCATCGATTCAGGTCTTGGAGATCGAAAGCGAATTCGAATGTAAGTAACATCGTAGGATTTTTCCAGGTCAAGTGTCAGAGTAACAGTTTTCCGTTCAGGGTTGTTCTCCAATGAGTCCGACTGCCACCAAGTAAAGTTCTGGTCATCCTTGATGTCCGTAATATAGATGGAGGGATGTTTGTATTTCGGGTCAGTTGCATTACACCGCTCACATTCTTTCTTTGGGGAAGTCACCGTGGTTTGAAAGCAGAACTCGCTTTCAGGGCTCCCACAAGTGTTGTTTGATTTCACAATCTTGTTAAATGCAGCGTTCTCGAATTCGGGCATACATCGCTTTGGCTGTCCGCGAAGATTTTTACATTGTGTCTGTGACTGACCATTTGCTTCAAATACAAGAGCTAACAACGCGAGTTTGATTAATATACAGCCAACGAAACTGATTCTTACTTCTCTGGTCCCACAGCAGCAACGAAGAACCATTTTATACCCCCTAATACCACAACGGCCAGCAATGGAAAAGTTGGGGAGGAATTCTGAAGCAATATAATCTGGCCAACACAAGCTGATATGCCAACAATTCTCACCGAACGACCCCCACGCGCGATAACATACAAGGGCCGCCGCCAAATGCCGCCACAGCTCCAAACTATTGATTCACTGTGCACTGATTGGTTGATCGGTGGGCATTACTGTTCTTTTGTCCAATCGGCGCCAAGAAATCGTAACCGGAGTGGATTTCCACTGAGAAAGATGTGAAAGTTTCCCCGCCCTTTCCTTTGGCACGAAACAAGAATTTAAATTCGGTCTCGAACTCTCTGTTCACCAAAGTTGACCTCGACGTTCCCTGCCCAAGTCAGCCATTTCCTTTCTCAGACTTTAAGAATCTATTTTTCTTGAGGAATACAGTTGCCTGGTACTGCTGATCTGAAGAATTCCTTAAAAGTTTCGGCTGTCAGAAATGATATCTCGGCTAAACATACATTTCCGATAGTCTGTCACTACCAAATCATCGTTGAAAAATTTCTATCTGCAAGCGGAAGCGAGAAAAAATACTGAAAGGAATTGATAACGAATCTAAACAAACAACTCTGAAAAAACTGGAATTACAAAGAGTGAGCAACGTCAATAAATTACCCGCAAAAACTGTCCTGCATTTGATAAAGAATCCTAAATAACAACTTTAAAAAGTTTATGATTTTTCTAACAGATGTCGCCTTTGGCGGATAAGTTTTTTCTGCCTTTAAACGACAAATAAAAAAAAATTACCTTCCAATTGACGTTAAGAGGGGAGGAGGTTTAGCCGTGGACGTTATTGCAAATTTTTTTAGCATTAAACAAACCGCTTACAGTAGCTTGACAAAGTATGGAATGGGCGTTATGGAGGGAAGGGGGTTTCAGGATAACGTCCATTGGACGTTTTGATTTGTCGACGCCCCCAAGTACGTCAAGCGGATTTTGAAAAACATATGTATAGAAATAGTGCACATTTTCAATGCGTTATGTTTATGTCATATTTATGAAATGTGGTAATTGACCACAAGTAAAGGCCATCCCACTTTTTTGGCCATTTTTTCACTAGTTTACTGTCATCCGACCGACCTGAAATTTTGAAGTAAAAAGGAGAAAAAGTAATAAGAGCAGATACATGAAAGAAAAACCGTTTACTACATATACTATTTCAACTGCAAAATACTCATCCTGTTTCCATCGTTCTTTCAGTAACCTACGACACCAAACAGGTCCGGAGGTGTTTTCTAAATTGTAATATCTTACAAAAATTCACCGAAGTACCAACTTTTAGATTGCTATCTTGCATAGCGGGGAAGTTAATGTAGAGTTAAAACCGATATATTCAAAGGCATTTGTGCGTCATGTCGCAGTATACAAATCCTGTACTCCCAACTTTATCGTTTCTATTTAACTTTTAAGAGAGTTTTAAAAGAACCAATATAGCCTATTCTTCCATTACTTTATACACAAACTATGTTGGACTTATTTCCAGTTCATGATTTTCCAACTGAAATCAGCACTTTCGAACTGCCGAATCTTGCAATAACTATACTAAAAAGTAAAACGTTTCTTCAAATGATGGGACCATTTGCCGACTTTCTTAATCTAACATTTCCGACGACAAACAAGTAACCTCTCTGATTGTCATGTATATATTGCCCTGGGACTTGGAAATTGAACATAATTATTTTCCTGTCTTCGTCCAAATGCCCTACCTATTCCCCATTCTCCCCTCCATCCCCACCCAAGGCAGAGAACTGAAGTGGGGGGAGGATGCTTGAAAGAGAAATAATAAACCTTATCTCTTGCAGATACTTGGTAATAAGATGGTAAAATAAATAGAAATTGAAAGTTTTCAAACAAACATTACTAATGGTTTTTAATGGCTAATTCATGCAAAAAACTCTATTCAAGTATTGTTCAGTTAAGAGATCCAAAACTGTTTAGTCTTGAAATGCCATTGTCTAGTTTGTTTAAAGGCATTCATTCGTTCATTCACTAATTCAGTCAGTTACTTTTTTATTTTGGTCACTGATACGACAGTGATGTAAACTGGCAGTACTACCAAATCACATCACTGTTACACTAGTTTTTCTACAATGCTGTTACAGTGCTGTCAGTTCACATTGTTGTTATAGCAAATGTACAATAGCTATTGCATTGCTATCACTTCCATTGCTGTCACACCACTGTCAGTATTCTTGCTGTCACAGCAATTTACCTACTGTTACAGCTCTGTTACTGCTAATACTGTGACAGTCGTGACCGTGTCATCATGTTCACACTGCTGTCACATAGTTTGCTGTTATACCGCTGTTCAAGGCAACTACTTCCTCAGCCGCATCAAAATCATTGTGCTAGTGAAGTTATAAATTGTGACTGTTACACCACTGCCAGGTTCTAGTTACATGTGTAGTATATTAGACTATATACAATCATGTAACTTACTGGACACCTGTCCAACCTTTGTGGAACAGATACTTTTAAGAGTAGTGTGCAACATGACAAGTAAAAGCATTTATAAATAGTCTATTGATTTTCTTAGATGGCTAATAAGAAGTTTAGTTAATAATATGAGATTCTACATGATTGTGTGGATCCAGAGCTGACCAACAAGTTTATAAAATTCGCCTATTCTCTGTTGTAAAAGTATAGTGAGGGAAGGATAATAAGGAAAAAAACTGAGGTTGAATAGACCACTGTCATAATACACCCCAGTGGCCATAAACAAAAACTTCGAGCTGAGGCCATGCAGTAAGGACAAAATACAGCAAATGTATGAGAGCTTGGAACTTGACCTTGACTTGATGTTATTGTTTATGGTCACTGGAGCATTAAATTATGAAAGTAGCTAGCAGGACCTTAGCAAGGGGTGGGGCCAGGAGGGGGGTGTGCCCCAAATGTGTCAAGTTCAGCAAATTGCCTAAGAAAAACGGAAGTATTTTTATTACTAGTTTTAGACAATAATTTTTTTTTCAAATGGCATTTAAAATCCAGGAAATACATTTTCAGACAAACTAGTTTTCTAAATTTCCCAGAGGAGCACTCCCCCAAACCCCCCTAGGAGCTTACACCTTCAGCTTTCAGCAGTGCCCCCACAGTTTTCCAAGGCTTGCTATGGCCCTGAGTAGCATGACTTTTGTGTAATATCATCCCAAAGGGGCAGTCTGTCACTGGGGAGCCAAAATGAAGGTGTTTGGCCTACATGTACCTTTGCTTTAATTGGCATTTGAGACTGATTGCCCTGTGTCTCTGGGGATGGTACCAATTTAAAGGATATCAGAAAAAACTACTCAAGATAGAGGGGTTGGTATATTTCAAAGACTAAATATTATTACTTTTCTAAAGAGAAACATCTTCAATTAAATATTTTATATTAATATGTAAAAATATCTAATTATAAATAAACTAGTCCGTTCAGCAAATTAAATGCTTGCTTTTGTCTGGCTGAAATGATTTGATATCAAACACCCATTTCATACAATTCTTTAAAACATGCTGTGTACTTGCAGACGTTTTGCTCCAGTTTACATGCTCGAGAATGTTTCTTGACACTTCTGCCAAGCATCAGTCATCTGGTATTTTGGCAGGTGGAATGAGAGCTGCTCCAACCACACGTTCTTCTTCAAGAAGAAAGTTAAATGTTGCTGCTGCATTTCGCTGGATAGCAAAAAGAGATGTTAGTTCAGGGGTGGTACTCACTATAAAGGAGAAAACAGTGTGCCAAAGTGTGTGGCTGCTCTAGTCTGCAATTGCAAAGGATTGTTTGGACATTTTAGTCCGGGACTGGATGTTGTTTTTGGAAAAAACAATGGGTGCCTATGTTCAGGGTTCATACTCTTTTTACCTTGTGAAATTCCATGACTTTCAAAGACTTTTTCCATGACCTTTAACAGTTTTCCATGACCTAATTTGACCATGTGCCAGGTATCAATAACTGTTAGATCCATGAAATTTTTCCAACAAAGTTAATATTTTCAAGAGCTGAGAAAACAATTATAGTCTTAGGAAAATACTAATACATGTTTATCTACAGCTTTCAGTAAAAATGAAGTACAGTGTAGTATGAGCCACATTTTTCCCAAATTGTAGCACAACATTGTTGCATTGCAAGTTTGAGTGTGCTGTTGCATGCATGTATATTACTACAGGTACATACTTATCCAACTCGTCACACAACAAAACTTTAAAACTGGTTTTTATGACATCAAAGTTTTCTTTAAAAACTATTCTCCAGAAAAGGTCTCAAAACTAAATTTTGGAGTGATATCACAGCTTAATATATTTCACTTGTTAGAGAGGTATGGATATGGAGCAAATACATACTTCTTGTACAGGTATAAAAACTGATGAGGATGTTAATGAGGTAATGAATTGGTCATCTGATACTGGAACTCAAGTAAGGTCAATCATAGATACTCACCGTGTCTTGAACCTCCACGGCAAGTCTCTTTTCTCTTAAGTATTTGCTGACCTCAGGTTTTAGTCTCACAAGTTTGTCTCCTGTACCAATTACAAGGATTTCTGCCAAAAAGCAATAGCATTTCATAGTAAATTTCCAAGTGCAAAAGGATAAAATTTTAGTTCTGATAGCTGATGATAGCCAATGACAGCCAATGATAACTGATGATATCTGACCACAATGTCAGCTGATGATACCTAACAATGGCCAGTGATGACGAGTAATTTTTTTCTAATTTCGGCCTGCAGTATCTTAACCCACAGGCTGTTAAGGCACACACTTGCAAGATTTTACTGTCTTGGTGTCTGTATGAATCAATGTTTAAGAAGATTTTTAGTGTTAAATCACATGTACCTATTGCAATTTCATTAAAATACTGTATAATCTTGTATGTATGCTTTTACTGAATGTCTCGTTTAAGATATTTCCTTTTCCTTCTGTACCAGTTCTCTGATAGTCAATAAAATGCTGCTGTTCTTGTTTATTTTTAGCTCCCAATTACTTTCTTAGGACAAAATATTATATTTATAAAACAATATAATGTGTGTGAGGTTAGTGCAGTTGGTTGGGTCTCTGACTGCCAACCAGGAGTTCCTGGGTTCAATCCCTGGCCTGGTCAAGGGTTGAACTTTGGGCAACCTTCTTTTGCCACACCATCTGTGGACAGGGACGTTAAGCTATTGGTCTAGTCTCCCATGTTTTATCAGGGACTTAAAAAAACCCGCAAACTTGTCAATAGGAGTAACTTAATGCCGGTGTTGTGGACTGACACAGTCACCGATTAGTCAGTCACTTGTGCCTTAGAGACTTAAATAAAGTTGTCAGACACTAATGCCTGTGTTGTGGACTGACACAGTCTCACTGATTAGTCAGTCACTTGTGCCTTAGAGACTTAAATAAAGTTGCCAGACACTAATGCCGGTGTTGTGGACTGACACAGTCTCGCCGATTAGTCAGACACTTGTGCCTTAGTGCGTTAAATAAAGTTGTTATTGTATCATTAAACAACTTGAATAAAGTTGTTATTATATTATTATTTATAATGTAACTATCAATGTTATCAGTCTGACCTACCTATTGGGGGCTCCATAATTGTGAACAGTGCTAAACTTTCTTGTGTTATATCCTCAGCTCTGTTCACCTAGACACAGACAAAAAACAATCAGACATTTTCATTGCCAACTTACTCAATCTACTTTCAACCAAGTAAGTTGGCAATGATGTGTGTGCGACGTTAGCTCAGTCATTAAGATCTTGACTGCTGGTTTGGCCATGGGGTTGAATATTTGGGTGACCTTCTTTCACCCTACCATCCTTGGACAGGGATGTTAACATTGATATTGGTCTCCCAGATGGATGAAGAGCCCCTGTGTGGAAATGCCTTCTGGGTAACACCATTACTAACATTAATATTATATTATTGCTATTATTGTTAAAAGGTGAATAGAGTACATGAAGATGTTCTGCTGCACTTGTTAAGTCTGTCCTTTCAAGACCAATATTTGTCTGTTCAATAGTTCTGGGCTGAACACATCAATGGAAATCAATCATCAGAAAACCAACCAATCAGTCAGTAATAGCTGAATCTAATTAATAGGACAATTGATATGGATTAATGGATAAAGTTAATTACTAAGGCTGTAAAAATTAAAAAGTTTCATAAAACCAAACATTTTCAACTTAAAAGTCATTATCAGGATGACTGATGATGACTTTTAAGTCAAAAACATTTGGATTTGTAAACTTTTTAACTTTTACAGCCTTGGTAATTTTATCCATTTTACCTTTTAAGCGAACATATGTCAAATGATATGGATAAGTTTTGGTCAAATGTGTTAAGAACCAACTGTAAACTTATTTGCTTAGATAAAATATTCTACCTTCCAGTGATAAAATACTTCTGGTAGGATTGCAACAGACCCAAACACTTTGGTATTCTGGACCCGGAAGCCTTGGGTGCTATATCTTGTGACGTATGGAGGAACAAACTTCCCTTCCGCTTGTTCTTGCTTGTCATTAGTAAGGAATGTCACCGAGGTTTTTAATGGCTCCTTTTCTATGCTATGATGCCTGGCAGGGACACTGTAATTGCAATAATAACAATAACAGTGTTAAACAATCATAAATTTACATTTATACTTACCATAGTTAATATTTGACTAAAAACTTTTGTTGGTCAACAAGCAGTTAAAGGCAGTAAATTATTTGAAGCCAGGCAAAACTGAAAACTACTGCCTTCACCTTTTGAAGCATGTGTCAGAATACATACAATTATTTTCAAAAAGTTGGCTTAAGAAAGAACCAAGCAAAAAGTCTGATGCCAAGACTGCATGCGATCGCCACAACTTTAGGTTCATTAAGTTTGCATTTTGTTGGAGTCATCAGCAGCTTTGGTTGTTCCAAATGTTAGCATGTTCTATGCATCGCACTTCACACCTTCAAAGGTCAACTTTTATTCAGAACAGCAGTAAAAAAAGATTATGCAAATACATGAGGTCATTTATAGTGTCACAAACAACCTAGCAAGTACTTAAAACTTTAACACGAAAAATCACCTATAAAAATTGGATATTAACACCTCTGGGGATTGGGTGAAATGAGGAGATCAAAAGGCCAGGGGGTTCCCCATCATCAACAGATCAAAATACCTTTAAAAATGTTATTCATGTTCGTATCACCCTTGTAGTATTAATAATAACAGTGATAAGTGCTTGTACTTGTTGTATTAATCTTTTTGCCTAGAACCCCAACAAGTAATTGGAACAGTGCCAAATGACTATTTTATGTACATGCCTGGGAAACGGCACCTTTGACTGGATCATCTTAACACATGCATGTACACTCTATCCCAATCTGACAGAGCATGAGGGACCAAAGGCAGGACGAGCCACAATCAAACCTCCAACTCACAGTGGATACTCCAAATTTTATTGTGACCAATCATTGGGGTCACAACCATGCTTGTAATATGTGTCTGGGAGTCTCCTTACTAATCATACCCCCCCCCCCCTCCCCACACGTGCTCCCAGTATCACTATCACTCCATGCTGGCTTTATAATTTTTTTCAGTGTCCCAAGTTGCCTTGGAGTTGGATTCCCAAAGTTGACACTGCCCCTGACATGTTGACGGAAGCGAGCCATGTTTATGACATTTTCTTTAAGTTTGCTGCACACCGCGCCGAGCTCTGACGCAGTAAAAAAATTTCTGTCGACTGAAATTGTCATACCCAAAATGCAGGTGAAACTACGTCAGCTGTGCATTTGAGTTCCAAACTTTGGTTGGGCAGTGTATCGGTGCATAAAACACCTGAATACACTCAAGTTAAAGAAAGTAGTTATAGTCTAAAAAATTTTACTTACAATGATACCCTAACCGGAATTCTGTAGTTCACTTTCTTCAACAAATGACATAACCGAGACATTTTTTCCTTCTCTTTTTTTGAAAATACATGGAGAGCTTGAACGGTACTGGAACGAGCTGCCTCGTTTTCAAAATCGCCCGCAGTTTCAAACTAGAGAACAGCGGAGTTCCCATTGTGAAAACAAAAATGGCGGAAAAAAGTTAAAAAGACAGGCACATAATATTGCTTCTGTTATTAACATTGTGGCATATTTTTTCGAGAAAACTATGAAACTAGTCGGAAGATCCAGCTGTTTTGAGCAATATCTGCAATTTGTGTTTGTGTCCACTAGTCACGCGTCAACGGCTGGATTTGCGGTATCGATTGCGCGGGACAGTTTTGAAAGTACCTGTTATTTTCGATCGCCGCATAGCAGGTTGTTGCATTGTGTGTGATCATATGTTTTATGTTTTTTGTACAGTTTTATGTCCAAAACATATGTTTTATATAAAAGAATATTTATCAATAGCATAATTTTTGTGATGGAGAAGAAATCACCGGAATTTGTTCGTGGTTGTTCTGTTTGGGCGGATCAGAATCCTGACAAAGCCTAGCAAAGTCAAGTTTGAGAATATAACATGCTGACTCAAAATTCATCCATTCAAATGTGCGGTTTTAACATAAATAAAAGATCGGCGTTCAAACGTAATTCAGGAGATTTGTTTAAGTCTCGAAGAATCTTCTTCAACCGTAAAGTTTATAGAATACAGTGAGTTTGTATAGGCCGCCAGCTTTGTCCCAAATGGCCTGCAAATATTCTGCTTTCCGTGAAAACATTCAAAATTTATAATTTTATATTCGATTGACGAATGTTTTGCAGCTAGTATATCAATTTTCGTAGTTGTGCATCTTGCAATACTTTAAAAGATGAAGGTAAACAAATTGACAAGACTTCTTGTTTTGTGTACCATATGTGGAATGTTGGAGGTCCACTCGCAAATTTGGAAGGAATGGAAGAAATGTCGTGACTCTTCTGGCAATCCATTACCATGTGTGCCTGATGCATTAAACGTGGCTCAGTTGCGAAAAGTTGAGGCTAGCAACACTTGTGGAAGTCCTAGAGCAGGCTACTGTGAACTTGGCCCACAAAAAACCTGCTTCATATGTGACAGCAACAGTACCCAGAACAGACACCCAGCAAGATTCTTGGTTGACAAAGAGTCTAACCCTTTTACTGGTACGACGTGGTGGCAGTCTCAGACTTGGTTTGAAACCAACCAGCTTGGACTTTCAGATAGCACAAACCCGTTGAAGGTGAACATCACCTTATCATTCAACAAAACATATGTTATATCGGGTAGAATTGCAGTCAGATTCTACCAAGAAAGACCACAGGCAATGATAATTGACAAGTCCGCAGATCATGGAAAAACTTGGCAAACCTTACAGTACTTTGCAAAGAACTGCAGAACAAGGTACAATATGCCGAGTCACACTGAAGGAATTGTGCCAGGAGATCCATTTCGACTGACGTGTACGGAAACATATAGCAGAGAAATCCCAAAGAAATGGGGTCAAGTAAAATATGTCGAGCGTTATAATTTACCAAGTTTTCTTACCCCCCAAACACAGTCATACCTCATGGCAACCAATGTCCGGATAAGGTTAGAATATCCAGCCACTGATGGAAGGGAGCAGGGGAATAATCCGGACGACCTAAGCATGTATTACTATGCTATCTCTGATATCTCTGTGGTTGGTCGCTGCAGTTGTCATGGCCATGCCAGATATTGTGAAGGGCCAACAATGGGCCAAGGGTGTAAATGTGAGCATAATACTATGGGCACTGATTGTGAGGAGTGTAAGCCGCTGTTTAACAATCGGCCGTGGATGGCTGCAAACAGAACACATGCCAATGAATGTCAAGGTAAGATTTAAGAAATGGTCCGGCCATACTTAGCGGACGTCTATCGAGTTGTGGATGCACTCATGAAGTTGAGAGAGCACGAGATAAGCGTTTGAGTGGCACGAGGCGAAGCTTTTTAGAACATTGTCACTTAGCAGTCTTTTTTTCGGCATTTCGGCTATAAGTGTAATTTTTTGTCCATTTCCGTCTCATTCAGGTTCACAAACCGCTGTTCACCGGCTGGGTTGCTTTCGAAAAAGAAATCCATATCGAAATTGAAGTTCGGTAGTTCTCCTTCCAATTCTTGTTCGTCGCCTTTAATTAATGTTTCGTTTTCCAATTGAAAACCTTAAGTTTTTCCCGAAGCACTTTTTTTTGTTTACTTTCGTGTGTTGCGATTTAATAGACGCGTGGGGGCACGTCTATCGGAGTTACAGATGCACGCTCGCACCACACAAAAAGCGCAGCCTTTTGTAATGTTTTTATCATATATAATGTATATTACAAGTTGTTTGGTTCTATTTTAAGCTCCTTTAATTCTTCCTGTCGTTTTAGCCGATTTAAAGTTTTAGTTTAATTTATTAACACGAGAAATAATTGAAGGTCTTATTTAATGCACTGCTGCTAGAGTAGACTTACGGGGCTGAAAATGATTTGTTAAGTTACTTATAATTATAACTAAAATGTGCCGATGCTGTTTTCATCGTTAACTTCTTCCATCTGTTTAATAACCTCTCCTTTCGCAAAATACAGTTTTTCGCGGATCACGAACATTTTTTTGGCCGTTAGAGAATTACGGAGCCGAGATTTATTTGTTACGTACAACTAATCGTGCCGATGCTATTTTCTAATTAACTTCCTCCAGCTGTTCAATAACCTCTCTCCTAGGCTATGTTCACACTTGGTACCCGAGCACTTGTGCCTGGGCACGGCACAAAATGCTGCTGTGTTCAGACACTAGGTAACCAAGAAATCAGCACCATACAAGGTCTCGACCTTGTACTCGGGCACGGGCACCGTGTTAGAATTCTGGGCCGGGCACTGGGAAAAAAAGTGTGTTCACACTAGGGCTCAGCGATAATCGTACTAGGGCACCGTGCTCGGGTACAAGTGTGAACACGGCCTTAAAATCTTAAACAAGTTGTTCTAATGTTTAGCTTTCACTAATGCCCAGGATGGGGGCAGTATATCTCGTCTCGCAAAATACATGTTTTTCACGGGTCACGTCTAGCAGACTTGCGGGGCTAAAAAAAAATTTTTGTATATAATTGATCGTGCAGACGCTATATTCACTATCATTACAAGTTTACAAATACATTTCCTCTACGTTAAGAGTGTCTTATGAATACATTAAAAATCCTTCTTCGGGGAGGGGGGCGGGAAAGTGATTTGCTAGAGCTATTTGCTACACTGCATTGTCTTGCAATACCAGATTGTGGAGAAATTAAAGCTGGCTGACTGAATTACTACTACGTGAGTACGCGAGAGTATGTACACATAGTGGGCTAGACTGGCACTTCTGGTAGTGTCAGAAACACACCTTGTTAAAAGGTCGGTCTTAGTTTCAACTTCCCTTTTTGATGGGCTGGAGTAGCTGATTATTTAATTATTGTCACTGTTAACTGTTTTGCTTTGTTTATTAATCAGAGTGCAATTGTAACAAGCACGGCACATCGTGCATGTACAACACCACACTTAGGTACGGGGTGTGTCAGGGCTGCATGCACAACACAGAAGGAAAACACTGTGAAAGGTGCAAGTACAAGTTCTACAGAAACTTAAACAAACCCATGACTGACCCTGAGGCTTGCTTAGGTAATGTACAAATCGATCTTTATTATACCTATTTAATATACATGCTACATTACTCCATTCTATTTCTTGGGAAAGTTATACCTCGTCAGGCCGGGCTCAGAGTTTGCAACCACTTGCTGGCATACATCTATACGACTATATTTTTCAAAGTGAACCTAAGACATTCAACTTAGGAAAACAAGTGAACATCAGAAATCAAACTGGAAATACATCTTTATATCTCAAAGGTTTGAAAAAAATTGCAAGTCAAGAACTGAGGTTCTTTTTCTTTTGGAAGAACTGAAGTTCTTTTTCTTTTGGAAACATTAGAAAATTTTTGCTGCTTTTCAAAAGTTAAGTCGTGTAGGAAAGTTGTTTACAATATTTGTAACATGTCTCATTTTGGCCCACCTGTTTGGAAATGTTCAAGTTGTACATTGACCCGTGACAATCGCGTGTCACGTCACATCATGTTCTTTCCATACTAGCCTTTATTTTCACAAAAGATGGAAAATAGAGCAAAACAAATGTGTTGTGATAAGTCTCATCGTTCTGAAGCTGCCATACAGTATGATATAAACGAAAAGCAAGTTAAACAATAGCGAAAGCATGAAGACTTTCTGAGGAAAATGCCACAGAAGAAATGTACATTGCTAGGGAAAAATACAAGTGGCAAATGTGTTTACAATACTCGTACTTAACTGACACAAAAAACACGAGTTTACTTTCATAATTGTTTAATCGTACTTTAACGTCTTTAATATTGTTCAACTGATCAAAATGTAACCTAATATCGCAAAGAGCGTGCAAGGCACCGATGACTCCTGCCTTTTATCATTCATTCCGTTTGTTATTTCCTTACATGTTTTCATAATCTTATTACAACACCATCATCTCTGCATGCTTATCTTTGTAAACGTAACAATTAAAGACAGGAATTGAAAAAAGGTTTTTGATACTAATAGTTGATATTTATAGTTGGATCTTTGTGTACAAGATTTTTTCTGCCAAGCAAAAAATTAAAAAAAGAACTAACAACAAGCTAGGAGCAATAAAAAATGAGACTGCTATTTTATTATGTTATAAATTATTTTAATGGGAGAATAGCTTATCCCTGCTCAATACATAAAGATTAGTTTTCATAACATGTATTGTTGTTGTTATTATTATTATCACTACTACTATTATTATAGTCATTATTATTATTATTATTATTATCATTATTATACGGTTCTTTCTTTAGATTCTTTAGAAAGGTTTGATTGTGGCAGGAATACCCATCCCCTCTCTAGATAGGATCAGTGTGAGTAACTGCTAACTTGTTCCTGCAGCATGTGACTGTTATCCTCTTGGGACTGTGGATGGTGGGAATGGTACCTGCCGGCAAACTGCCACACCCACAGAACCGATCGGACAGTGCAAGTGTAAGCGTAATGTATTTGGGCGTCGCTGTAACGAGTGCAACCCAGCTCACTGGGGGTTCACTTCTCCCCCTCAAGGGGAATGTAAACGTAAGTACGGAGTGTTGTAGTCGTAGAGTATGAGTAATATAGAGGAGGGCAGAATAGAACACAGAATAGAACAGTGAAACAATTCCTACGCACGAATGTTCGGACAAGATGGGACGTAACAATACGACTCACATCACGAAAGAATTTTGCTTTTGTTGATTTATTTACTCTCTAAGAATAAATATTTTTCCGTCAGACCAGATTTGTGGAAGTGTAGACAAGTTAACTCTCACAATGGTTTATTTCTTCGATGTGCTTCCCTTGCTAAGGCCGGTTTCCATATAGTCGTCTCGGGTCGTTTCAGAACTAAGTTCTATCCGGAACATCCAAAACGACCTGGAGACGACCGGTAAACTATCGGGGACGATCCAAAACGATCCGATACAAACAAAAACTGGCCCACAATGCATTTCAGCTCCCAGTGTGCAATTCTAGAACAATTAATTTAAATTAAAACTGATTACGGAAGATCCGGAACGGCTTGCGTAGAGAAATGCTCACCTGAAGTAGTACTCTCGATCGGAGAGTCTGAGTTCTCTTGCAAGTGTGTGATACCAACCGAACTGCTCTCTTCTCTGGAATATTTCACGTACCCAAAACCTATGCGTTCTTCTGACTATCTCTCGTTGTCTACTTCTGCGAATTAATCACACTTTTTCAAGTCTGCAATCGCAAGAAAAACGTCACTTGTGCAAAAAAACCTGAATTTCAAACCGTATGATTACTGTTGCATTCGTACAAGTGATAGCGACATTTAATCACCACTATGATGTCAGACTGAAGTTGCACAACACGAAAAAATCTTGTAATTAAAGGTGTGACGTCATTTAAACTCGAGAACCGTAATTGCCCTATTTCCTTATTTTACCAGTTTGTTTACAGTTTTCAAACTCCGTGCAGATACGGCAACTGTGCCATTTAATAGCTGCCGTAAACAGACTGTAAGAGGTAAACTAGCTTTGTAAGTTTGCAAACCAGGTAATACAGGTACATTATTGTATTAAAGTTTTTCCTAGATTTGCTTAAATACACAAAACAAGGTTCTTCCGAGTCGAACTTCAGATAATGTAATCCTATAGGTCAGATCAGTTTTGACAAGCCTATGACGTGACATAACTTGTTAGCAGTTAGAGTAGTAAAACAGAGCAACTAAAGTGAGCGTCAGTCAAACAAATGTTTCCATGTACATCATAAAATATATGATATTAACCGAACTGGCCCTAAATTACCAACACACTACCTTCATTCCGTATTCCCAGCATGCAACTGTAACACCCTCGGGACAGTGAATAACTTTCCAAACTGCAGCCAGTCTGTAGGACAGTGCAACTGTAAACCGGGCGTGACGGGGCAACACTGCGATCGGTGCAAAGATGGATACCATTCATATCCACACTGTCACAAATGTCGGTGTGACCTTGGCGGAGCAATCCCGTTCTGTAGCAAGGACACGGGTAAGTCTTAGGAGCGCACACTAAAAATCTTTCAGTGTCCTCTGTGGAAACGTCAGTTTGTTTCTTGGTAAATTATAGCTTGGCTCATATTATTAGTCTAAATTTACTTTGCTATGTTTGGAACCCAGGTGCATGTAATTGTCGGCGTGGTGTGGATGGTCCGTTATGCAAGAACACAGTCCAGGGCAGATTCTTTCCAGCTCTCGATTTCCTTCTGTTTGAAGCTGAAAAAATGGAAGGAAACTTTACCTTGGTTTCACCACTACAAAGCAATGGACCTGGATTTGCGCGGCTCGGGGCAGAACGGTATGTGTTGTTCAAGGTTATCGTTCCCATAACATATTCTTACTACCCTGTAATCAGATATAGTGGTGGCTGTAGCGACCATAAACTTGCAGTGGCTATCACCCAGGAACGTTACCATCACACAGAAGAGGTATTACTACAGCGTCCTGTCAACGGCTCTGGAGAAGCTTACATTTTGGGGAACCATTCGCTGGATCGTGGACCTTTGAATTTAACAATCACAAACAAGAATGTTGAACCTTTCAGCTCGAACTGTTCACCTTTGTTGATCGATTCACTGGTCCTGATACCAGATGTAAACCACACAAGAGTGTTCAGGGAGTCCAACAGAACCGTTCAAGCAGCTCTTCAAGAGTGTATAAAGAGTCGAAGTTCGCTGTCACGTATTAAACAGGAGTCTTCACAGTGCGAGGCTTTCGTGTTTTCCGCAAGCACAGAGATTTACAACGGAACAAAAGGTAAGGAATTTGGAGAGATAATCCGAGAGGTTCTTCAAAGTATAAAGTTAAGAGAGTAACCTTGAAACTATGGTGTATATACAGTTGATTGTGCTGTTACACGCTGCAATGTCTCATACCAAAACTTGGTCTGCTCTTAAAATAAATCAGTGAACACGAGTGTCAATGAAATGGGTGGTTTTGATGAAATTTGTGGTTTACATTTTTTAAGTATGGGTTTTTCAGTCGACTTACAAAGATGATAGCGAATAAGGGTTTAATGTACAGTAGGCAATATTTTGCAGTGCATTTATCTTGGAAAAACAGGTTTATAGTTTCAAAAGTGAATATACTCCGTAGTATTCTTTCGAAAGCAGTACTGTAGCTCTTAATGGTAAATCGCATTGAGATTTTTTTTAAAGTACCGCTTATCAGAATTATTTTTATGTATATTGCAACAGCGAGTGGAATAAATAGCTTTAAGGTTGTTAACAAACTTGACTCGGGTGATAAGGATCGGTTAATATTTTTAATTTGAATGTACGGTGAATACTGTGACGCATGCACACAAAATGTTCCCTTTACTTGTTTCAGCTTGTGGCTGCAGCAGTGACGGCAGTATCAACCCATCACATTGCAAAACCTACGGTGGCCAGTGCACGTGCAAGCCAGGAGTTGGAGGAAGGACGTGCACACATTGCTTATCGGGGTACTACGGCTCCACCACTTCCGGATGTAAACGTATGTGTAATTAAATATGGGCGGCAGAGGGCGATGTGCGGGGTGCGTGTGCACCCCCCCGGAACCAAAAAGGTCCGCATTTGGAGATTTAACAAGACGATGAAGAATATCGAATAGATTTATCGTAACAGTTGGTGCTACCGCAAATCGAAACAACTAAAAAAGTGCGTTTGTCCCATAAATTTGGCTTTTAAGAGTCAAAGTTTACGAATTTTGCCACCCCTAACAAAATTCCTGTCTACGGGCCTGGCGGGGTCAATATTTTTCGCACAGTTGTGGGTGCCTTCGAGGTTTTTATCAAGTGAACTTCGACCTAAAAGAGGTCGTTGTACGGGGTAAGCGCAGTCGTTTAGACCTCCGAGTGCCAACCAAGAGGTCCCGGGTTCGATCCCTGACCTGGTCGAAGGTTGGACTTGTGCGAACGTCTTTCGCTATACTTGACGTTCTGTCGGGGGACTGTAAAGCACCCACACACTTCTTGAAAAGGGAAGGGTAATCCTGAGATTGCAGTCCGTTTGCAAAGGGCACTCCATAATACCTCAGACATAAATCATTTTGATTAGCTAATGCGGTCTGCTTGTAAGGCCCTCAAACGCTGAATCATATACTTGTTAGATATAGAGAGAATGCTGAAAAGAACGGGAGGAGCAGATGATTTGTATGCAGTATTCTTGTTAACCAACCCCTAACTTCTTGATGGTCAAGTGACAGTAGATTCTAATCTGCTCAATTCTTTCAATTTGGCTTTAAAGCTTGCTCGTGTTCCACCTATGGGGTAGTGCGCCGTCTGTGCGATGCAAGAAACGGCCAATGTCAGTGCAAAGAGCAAGTGGAAGGCCTTGGGTGTAACCGGTGTAAAGCTGGGACCTTCAACATCTACAGCATTTCCCCCAAGGGTTGTCAGCATTGCTTTGGCTATGGACATGCTGTCGGTTGTACCTCGGCTGATAAGTTTATTGCTGCCAACATTTCCACCGATTTCTTTCCGAATGATGGCGTTGTTAACTGTAAGTGCATGTCTGGAAAAGACTCGTAAATAGTAGTTTTTGAAAACCAATAAGAATGTTTATTGTTTTCGTTTATTCATTTATTCAGTGCTATAAGATATGTATTAGGTCTTTGTTTTGGACCGGAAAAATGATTTGGATATTAAAAAAACACTGAGGGCAGTGTGCGGTATTATTTACGAAAAACTTGCTTCCTCTCATATGCTGCCGAATTATATTAAAAAAACTTAGGACAATTCAAATTCATAAAAGGCTACCACGGTTGAAGGCACAAATTAAAATTTTGATCCTCTGTAAAATGAATGTTAAGCAACTCTTTATGAAGGAAATAGCAAATGTGAATGGCCATGTTTAACGCAAAGTTGCTGTAAAATGCTTAAGAAAATGTGAACATTCTCTCTGTTATGTGTTATGCTTTTGGCAACTACTTATCCATACGTGTGTCAATCTGTCAAGTTTTATCTATTATCGCAGGTTTTACGAGAAGGACTTGTTAACAGTAGCAACAAGTAAATGTAAAGCCAGTTAGATTAGATAACTGATTATTTATTGAAGTAGATACTACAAGGTAGCTGTAATCGTTCCTTAGGTTAATCATAAGGACTAATCGAGCTTTATTCGTGTTAGTGGTGTTAAAGAAGTTATCTGAACACGCATCGCTTCTGTTACATGTAATATCTTGCAAAGTACGATGAACTTGTATCCAATCTCTCCAAGTACTTTTCTCAGTTCTTCATCTTCCTCCTCGTTTTCTTCTTCTCCCTCTTTTCTTCATCTTCTCTTTTCCCTCTTTTTTCTCCCCGTCTTCTTCCTTTTCTTTTCTCTCGTCTTTTTCCTATTTTTCCCCCCAAATCTTCCTCTTGTTTGACTCTCGTCCTTCTCCTTATTCTTCTTTCACCCCGGCCCTCTTCTTCATTATTGATATTTTTCTTCACTTTCTCCTCTTCCTTCCTTTTATCGTATCTCAGTACACTTTGGTCTATATTTTCTCTTTACTGCATGAGTTTCGTTTTCGATGGTTCTAATAATAATAATAATAATAATAATAATAATAATAATAGACATATAATAATAATAGACATATAATTATTAATCCTTACTGAGTTAGAATACTTGTAATTCGTTATATGAAAGCATTTTATTGCGGTTTGAAATTTGTTCTCTGTAGCAACAAAAGATGGATGGACAACTGTAGATGCATCAGATGACACAGTTGGATTTGCGTCGTCACTCAAAAATGGAATGGTAGTGACTGCAGTCGCGTCACCAAGCATGTTCTACATCAATGCTCCCGAAAAGTTTTTGGGTAAACAAGTTAGATCCTACGGTCAGAAACTGACATTAAAGGTAGGACTTCTTCCACGGTCATTTTGACTTTAAGATTTTTGAAAAAATGGCGCATCATGGTAATTTTCAGCCAAATCAAAAAATTTTGATGGGCAGCAAGATTTACCTGTTCAGTTATCGGACGTATTTTGATGCTTAGTAAGCATCCGACCCCTTTTCATAGACCATGTCTTGCATGCGGCTGTTTTTGTAGAAAGACATCGTGCAAGTTAATTAAGTATTCTTTGCTGTGACCAAGAAATCCGCTAAATGTTTCTATTTAACAGGTTTTGAGTAATTTAAACGGATATATGATCCTCCCATTGGATCGCACTGCGTTGGGTCTACTAATTGATATGTTCGTTTTTAAGTGCATTTACTTCTAAGTATGTAGTTATCTGATAACAAATTTTAAAGGAACCTTGCACTCGTTTAACTTCATTTTAAGGTCGACATACGCAGCACTGGAAACAAGGATATAGTTGCGACCTCTGGTGATGTTGTACTTCAAAACAACAACAGAAAAATTGAGCTTAAACTCAGCCCTTCTCTGTCTCCAAATGTTACGGAGTATCATGTAATACTGGACGAAACAAGCTTAGCGAACAGTTCCTCAGCTACGGTGTTCGAATTCCAATCCGTTCTAGCTAACCTCACATCTCTGAAGATCCGTGCCGTCTTTTACCCAAACCCAGAAGGAAGCGCGGTTTTCAAAAGTGTTACTATGGATACAGCCAAAAAGGACGAACATGCAGCAAAGAATGATATGGTTAGCTTCGTAGAGAATGCCACCTGTCATGCCAACTATACTGGATTGTCTTGTGAAAAGTGTGCCCCGGGTAAGTATACACCTTACTCGTGCAAAGGCCATTAACAGGCACACAGGGCATTTCCTTGTTCGCTTGCATACCTTAAAAGCTAAGCACGAAAGTAAATTTTTTGATTCATTAGATCAACACCAGCTAAGAATTTAGTAAAAATAACATCAGCACGTGTGCGGTGCTCTTTAAACTTGATTGAATGGCGTGTAGAGTTCTCCAGTTGTGGTTTTTCAAAGAGTGAGATAGTTTGCTGAGCGAGCGCCGAAGGCGCGAGCTTCATCTAGGGGGGGTATGGGAGCATGCTCCATTTTTGAATTTTGCACTTCTCGAATCGCTGGGATCGAACATTTGTCGAAGTTCATTGCCAGTGAAGGAAGGGATTTTACAATTATAAGCACTTCTGACGCCAAAACAGTGGTTACCTTCCAGAAGAGTGCTAATGCGTGAGAAATACTCGTGTGAGCGTGAGATTACATCGAAATGCGCGAGACTCACGCTCGATGCGTTACACTTGAGAGTTCAGGGTGTGAAGCATTAGTTTTTTCAAGAGTTTCCACGTGATAATCATATCCCGAATTCTTGCCCGAAACTGCACGATGTAGAATGTAGTTGTTTAAAACCAAGTTCATTGAATAACACTAACAACAACAACAATAATAATAATAATAATTATTATTATTATTCTTGTTAAGTTATTAATAAGTAACTTCAAGAGTCCAAAAAGTTCGAAATAAGCAATTTATTCAGTATTCATTTAACGATTAAAATATCCGAAGGTTAAAAATTAAAAGATAGTTATTTGTTTGAACTGAATTATCAGTATGGTTTTCGAACACAGGTTATACCCGTGAGGTAGTGGGAAGCAGTCCGTTTGGAAAATGTGTGCTCTGTTCTTGTAATAACCGCAGCAAAGAGTGCGACCCCGACACTGGTAACTGCACGAACTGTAAAGTGGGAACGTACGGAGACCACTGCGAGTTGTGCAGGAACAACGTCCAAGACCCAGACTGCCTCAGATGTCTGCCAGGCTATTGGGGTCTCTCGAAATCGGGGTGCAAGTGTAAGTAACTGTGTTTCGCCTTATAAGATAGAAAATGAAGTTTATATTTTGTTCACCTTTCCAGATTCACGAGTCTTGAATTCAAAGCACCCCTTGTAGAAATCGTTTGTTATCATAACCCTTGTGTGACAGAATAAGTTATTCGGTCAGTAGTGAAGTGGATTCTAGAATCAAGATATCAACTTGGACGTATCAGAAAAAGCTGGAAGGTAGAAAAAGTTAGGAAATGTACAAATCAGCCAGAAATGATACTCGCAACCAAAGTTAGATAAATAGCTCGATTCATATGAGAAAAAGACAGAAATAGGCTCGTGAAAAATCTTAAGCCCAACGTTAAGGATGCGTTAGCTTGACCCCTACTGCCAGCTAGGAATACATTTGGGGAGACCTCTAATGCCTTTGTATTTATGCATGCATGTATGTAAGTACGTATGTATGTTTGTATGTACGTACGTATCTCCGTATGTGTATACGTATGTATGTATGTATGTATGTATGTATGTATGTATGTATGTTGTATGTATGTATGTATGTATGTATGTTGTATGTATGTATGCATGTATGTTGTATGTATGTATGTATGTATGTATGTTGTATGTATGTATGTGTATGTATGTATGTATGTATGTATGTATGTATGTTGTATGTATGTATGTGTATGTATGTATGTATGTATATGTGTGTTTTATATGTATGTATGAATGTATGTATATATGTATTTATGTATGTATGTATGTATGTGTAGGTAGGTGGGTATGTGGGTGTGTAGGTATGCATGTAAATGAGTAAGTAGATAGACAGGTATGCATGTAGATACTTACCTATGAAGAATACTGAGACGCCTGCAAGATGCACCAATTATCATGTATGTAGATATGTATGTACGTATGGATGGATTTATTCATGTGTATTAATTGATATGTATGTGTGTATTTCCACATTTATATATGCCAGTTTCACTATCCATCTCTTATTTTTTCCAGCCTGTGAATGCAATCAACTGGGCACCTCACTCGTCAATTCAACATGCGACTGGAAGACTGGGCAATGCATGTGTAATGCGACCCTCAACGTCGGAGGAAAAAAATGTGATCGATGTAAAGAGAATGCTTGGAACAGAACAGCTTCTCCTCTTAGTTGTGAAGGTAAGGTGGCAAGAGTTAATCTTCTAAAAGACAAGAGGTTGTACTGTGTGGTACCAAATTCTACTGTTATTAAAAAACAAGCTGGGGTATTTTTCTAAAGATGAACGCTAACATTGTTTCGAGTTTCAAGTAAATGTAAATAGGGTGTTTCGCATGGCCTTGTTTACTGTACGCTACTTTTTAAGCGGTGTTCCGAAACTACTTTGTAAATACAGTCGAACACTTCCATACACACACACACACACCTCTATGTATGTATACACCCTTATGTAACGTTCATGTAGACGGGCAGCTGTACGTACTGACACTACTTAATTATGGACACTTTACCAGATCCTGGAAACTGATCATTAATACTTTTTCAAAACGACTTGTATAAAGCCAACACCTCTCTTAGACGGGCAACCGATATATACAGACCAAATTTCATATAAAAACACCTCCGTATACCGGACACTTAACAAGTTCCCCCATTGCGCACTATAATTTTCTTGCTCATATAACGCGTTACGTGCAACTGTAACATAGCTTCAGAAACTTTCCATTGTTTTGCCGTCATCTGCTATCCAACAGCCAAGATTCAACAAGTTTAAAACTTCCAGTGATCGACCAAAATAGATCAACTTACTGTAAAGCAGTTGGAACACGCCAGATTAGTTAAATCCGAGTCTGACATTACTCTTTTGTTATTGTAAAGTGGACGTAAGTTACGCCAAAACTGTTTCATTTTTCCGTCAACACCATTTACTCTTTTGTTCTTTTTTTTCTACAGAGTGTCCTCATTGCTACGGAGACATCGAGATTGAAGTAATTGCTCTTCGTAAACAAATATCATCCCTCGATATAATCGTTAAGGCCCTCGCGGATCATCCATTAATGAACCAACAAAAACCTTTCCATGAGCGCCTTTCCGATACCATAAGAGCAGCCCAGGTGATCATGGGCCAGCTCAACTCATCAATGGAAAAGGAACGAGAGGCTGGTACTAAATGCCAGTTGCTGGCGCTTGCTTTGGATCACGTAGAGACCAAACTGAACACGACTGCAACAAGCAGTGTTAGAGCGGTCGTTTCCCTATCATCAGATGTTGGTAGTAACCACAGGGAGACCAAGGAAGCAGTTGCGCACGTGGAGCGATTACTGCAGGTCAGTATTGATAGCAGCTGACATTTTAGAGTTTACCAGAACTATATACGGATTTGATCAAACTTAGACCAGTTCAAAATCATCAGAACAAGCAGTTTGAACAATAGGACACCAAAGCAGGACTGCAGCCTTTGTGCACATTCACAAAGCTTTTTGCAAGTCTTGGTGACAGGACACGTACAAGTCATGGAAAAGCCAAAAACTCATGAAATTTCAACATTTCGAGTTTGGAAAGTCTTAACGATTTGTGTAAAATCATCGAAAATCAGATCCGTCGGGATGAGCGAAGTAGAATATTATTGTCAATTTTACAAAACCAGCTTAATGATCCATTCATTTTCGGAAAAGTTTCAGATGACAATGGAAAGTCATGAAACTTTGATTTTATTTATGTGTACGAACTAATATTAATATTTGCCATTCCACGCTTATACTGTAAATTGTTTTGTTTAACATACACTTTTCTGTTTTATACTTAGACCAGTTACTTCATCCTAAATGTAACAATCCAAGAAGGAATTAACGACCTGGGTCAAAAATTGGAGCATCTGATAAATCGACTGTCAGAATTGAAAAATTTGACTATCGATGCTGCTAAAGAAGAAAACAAGACTTTGTTTGCGAACGAGACCATTAACAGGTTGACAGAACATGCCATTATCAGCGCCACTCAGGCGGCCACTGAAGCTGTTACCACAGTTCGGTTGTTCAACGATTTTGAACGAGTGCTTGGACCACTGCGTGCCAATTCAACACGTGTTCGAGCTTACGGAGAAGAAACCGTAGCTATGGTGACTGCACGGTTATTGAATGCTACGCAAGTGCTTAACGAGTCCAAGAATTTGCTGCAAGCAGCAATAACACCTAACCCAGATAAAATGAAGGTTGGTGCAAATAATTTTTATCTGGTACAGTTTAACAACGTGACTATGGTCGGCTTTCCCAAGTAAACACAAAATGAAATTGAAACTCTTACAAGGCGCCGGTATCTCAGGTGTCTATCAGCTCGGTCCCCTATAAAGCCTTTTTTCTGCGGCTAAACCAGCATTGACCGATCCAAACGGAAACTTTCGGATATCCGCGACCTCCCTATCTCGCCTCCTCTTTTTTTATGAAATCGAGTTTTACAAAGCTGATAGCAGCACTTATCTGTTAGGAGTCCAAGCATTTTCCAATGTTTTAAAACATGCTAAAGACAGAATATGCGAATCTGGAAGGACGTTCACAGAGTGTAAATTCTATCAATTTTTGTCCTTCATAATGATGTACATTTATTTATTTATTTATTTATTTATTTATTTATTTATTTATTTATTTATTTATTTATTTATTTATATACATTATTTATTTATTTATTTATATACATTATTTATATACATTATTTATACAGAAAATTCCAGTTCAGCAATTATCTTAGCAGTTTCTTATCGAGGGGGGACTTACGTATACGAAATGGAAGGTTTTACTGTCAGGAAAAGCCCACTTTGGGGAGACCCTAGCTTGATATCGAAAATAACACGTTACTGAGATTAGCGTAATTGGGATTATCAAGAGGCGCCTATTGATAGCAGCTACATTTATCACTGAAGGCATTACTCTGTGTCATGTCTGTCGGGATGTTGTATTTTCTGTAAGTTTTTTGATCAGTAAGGCCAAGAGAATATACTATAATAATATAAAGGATTGTATTTTCTTGGTAAGGCTTATTATTGGAGGTACCAAAGATCGGGGAGTTGTATTATCGGAAGGGGAAGTTATTTTTGGAAGTTTACGACTGACAGTTTGTTTTGTACTGAATGCAGGTAGAGATCCAACAAGCAGATGGCGTTACAACCTCGTTTCCATGTCACAAGTGGCTGGCAACCAATGAAGATGATGGAAAGATTTCACGTGACCTGTACCCAGACGACTCTAACACTGAAAGACAAAGCGATTCTTGTAAGCCAAAGTTTTATAATGTTAAAACACTGCAGCATGTAACACTTACAATTGGTCACCTCATGTCCCAATACACGCATTAGCACACACCGCAACCGACCAGTCACAGACTTGCAGCTCCTCGAGGAGAATTGACCTGTGAAAAGAACAAGACCTAAATCGCAAAGCCTGACTGGATCTTTAGTACTGAACACTATCTACTAAGTTAGCCTTAGTTTGCTTCGAGTGCAGATTAGATTAATCAGTGTTCGTACAACCTCTCAACAAGCCCTCCTCGGCAAGATGAGGCAGCAGGTGGCGCAAGGGGATCTGGGGCAAATTTTACCTCTGAAGTACCATTGTGGCAATATTAAGAAAAGTGTTGGTAATCTATAAAGCATGGAGCAAGATTAATTTTTAATGTAAAACTCGAGTTTTTGAGGCAGAAATGTACAATTGAGTTCAACCTCAAGATTGTGTTTCTGTTTGTGAAACAAGCACGAGACTTGTATACTTGTATTCAGAAGACGGTAAACGCTTTTGCGGCCATTTTAGAACTTGTTGTCTTTTTTCTGATTGTGCTTATAATTTATTTGGAATCAATATGTAAAGATTCAATTAACCAACCTAAGCATTTAGAGGGAAAATATAATTTGAGTACCTGGAATACATTCTTTAGTTTTATTCTATTTCAGGAAGCAAAGTACTTACAATATACCCTTATAACAGAATCGGTAAGAAACAAATAAATTCTAAACTGGAAATAAAACTCTTCAAAATCTATTTGGGTTGTCGTTTTGGTCTAATTGGTGAAGAAGAAATTACCAAGAAAGGCACTAACTTGTATTTTCGAATGAAGCTTGCAGGACAGCAGTTGGCATTCATGACGGTGTAATAAAGGACGCCCAAATGACTGCGTCTTCGTCCTTTGATGAGAAGCATTTACCTTTTCACGCGCGCCTCAATTTGACCGTAAATGGTTCAAAAGGAGGCTGGTGTTCAGCCTTTTCGGATGATTCAGAGTTCTTGGAAGTTGACCTTCAGAACACGACAGTAGTGACAGGTAAATCATCGATTCTTCCTTAAACTGGCGACGAAAGCAATAGGGGTGACAATAGACTCATCTCACGCTGCAGCCATACTGAACAAATCTTCTGTTTTTGCCCCGCTAGCCTCATCATGGTGTCAAGTTTTGCAGGGCAGTAACAAATAATTTGTTCCACATGGCTGCTGCGTGAGATAAGCCTATGGCGGGGACGGAAGGAACGTTCCTTTCCACTGTAACAGGGCAAATTTAGGGGAGGGGCCGAAGGGGCCGCGGACCCCCTTTTTGTCAAGAGTTTTACGAAATGTTTTAAAGAAAATCACTGAAATTATCTTCCAAATGCTGCTTTCCGGCTCCTTCTTTCCAGAATTAGGATCCCGGCCTTCCCATTCTAAAATTTCTGGATCCGCCCAAACTGTTAGTAAAGAAACGGACACGGAAGTGCAAACCGCGCAAACAAAAGCTCAACGGAAGCGGAAATAGAAGAAACGAAAAGGTTGTTTTCTTCCTTCTTCGTTTCTGCTTCCGTCGAGTTTACATGGGTTACATGCTAGTGTGAGCTAAAACGATGGAGAACTAAAACGGAAGCGGAAGTTTACATTCAGCCATTAGCAAGGTATACACTATAACGTAACGTTCTTTCACTCCCGTCCTTGCTTCTGCTTTTTCTTGCGTAATTTACTCTGCCAGTGTAAGCATTGCACGTGTTTGCTTGTTCATTGAAACACCAGTGGAGCCTTGAATCGTTTATCTTCATTTAATGTTTACCCAGGTTTAGCTACCCAAGGTCAGTCATTGTTCGATAACTGGGTCACAAGTTACACTCTGGCCTTCAGTTTAAATCACACGCATTGGCTGCCATATATGGAAAACAACGTGGTCAAGGTACATACATACAATATATTTTACATATCTTCTCTCCGAAGTGGCTTTTTTCAGAGCTAAGTTAACAGAAGCTACATTAATCAATATTAAGATAAAACGGAATCGACTCTATGCTATTAAGAAAATATGATTAAAATATAATAAAACTAATCTACTGTAAAGTGAACAAGATGGCACAATTATTAACAACTGAATATCGGGCTAAAATCATAAAAGAAAGAATACAAGATTGCTGGTTCAAAAAATATGCATCACGGGATAAAGCGTATACCTTGAAAATTACTTTTTTGTTAAGAAACACTAAAGTATATAGACAAATAACATTGGTGCACTACATACCCGCAGAACTTCACAGGAAATACGGACCGTAACTCGGTGGTAGCGCACTGGTTCCCAGGCATTAAGGCGCGATATGTCCGTGTTCAGCCAACGTCCTGGTCAGGATTGACCAACTGTTTACGATTAGAGATATACGGCTGTCGTAATGACACAGGTACGCGGAAAGCGCAGTCTTAATTTTCCCCTCATAAAGGTTTCAGTTCCCTGTATCATTTTTAAATATTTTGAGGAAGAATAGTGCCGATAAAACATCTTAATGCTTTCGGCAGAAAAAAAAACACCTCCCCTTAAGTTTGCTTCTAGGCCGCTCTGACAAGCAACGATGCCTACTGTTTGATTTTAAAAGAAATGCATAATCTTGCATGTCAACTTCCATATGTCTCATAGGTTGAAATAAAATCATAAAAAGTTTTTGAACTATAACCATATTCCAGGCAGTTGAGATTCTATAAGAAACAAACAGTGGACAAATGGAACGAGGTTCCTTTCATTTACACAACATTAACCGCGAGAACTTTGAGCATAAGTAGTCATTTCCATTAACCAGTCGTTGGTTACAATAAAAACATCTTTCCAGCTAAGCCAACAGAGGAGAGATCGTCTCAGTTGAATATGCGTTTTCCTAAGCCTGAGGAAAGATTGTTTGCATCTTTCCTCGGCCTCTACGTGAACATCACTGCTTTATGATTTTATTTCAAAGCCCTGGCAAAACGGAAATGTTTGAGAGCTTAAGTTCAATTTGCGTTCAACCTAGCTGCGTTGCCTTTAGTGCACTGACTCGCATGAACTTGCATGCATTGACTTTGACAACCCAAGCTGATGCACAACACGAGCTTGTCACATGTCAATGCAAGTCCATGCAGTCGACGCGCAAGTTGAACGCAAGTATGAAGGTCAAGACTTGCACGGACTAACATCAGCTAGCGTGCTCGTTTGGTCAAGGTTTAAGACAACGCATGCAGTTATAGAATCCATTACAATAGCTTTAAAAACCGTAGAGTAATGGTTAGATATCATAACAGATTTTTGGTTATTCCGGGCAATCAAAAATTTATTTTTTTGTTTCTCTTTAAAAAATATGATATCAGCCAAAGCGTGGACCTATGCATTGCATGTGACTGTTGTGATACGCGATAAATCACGTAAACGTTGAAGAACGTGCAAGTTCTTCCTGCGGCGTTTTAGTTCGTAAAATACTATAAATGTTATGAGATCTAGACATTTGTACTTACAAATAGAAAGAAAAAACGGCTATAATCCAACCTTTCTAGTTATAGAAACTAAGATTTCCAGTCAGTTACAGATACATTTCAAACTAATGTAAGCATTAAACCGGGACTCGTTACCTTTTCATCCACAGACAAAACGCCAAACAACGAAACGACTGTTGCACCTCCTACACCAGGTAGGTATCTCCAAATTATTAACACTTCGAGACTTACTTCAAATTTAATCTTGGTAAGTTCATTAATGAATCGCGTCTTGTTCGTTTCACTCAGGGCAAACAGTTTTCAACGACGAAAAACAGGTTGATGTTGTAGACACTGATGATGATGCCACAGTGCCGGCCTCACGTGAGTTCATATTTTACCAGTTGCTGCCAATCTAAACACGATAATAGAGAAACATTTTCCTTTTTTACTTCAAACTCTTTATTTGCCGGTTTGATACAATACTTTCAGAGCGGCTCGTATAGCAATATAATTAATCAGGTAAATATAATTTGCTGCAATTTCTGATCAGATGCACCGATAAAAACTTCTAAGATTGACTTAACTGAACGATTCAAGCGTTTTCAATAACTTGAATGGGCCTCAAAAATTTACGAGACAGTACAATTTAACTAACAGGGCCGTAGCAGGGGGAGGGGCTGAGGGCTCGTGCCCCCCCCCCAGTTTTTCACAAACAAATGTATCAGGTTCAGCAAATGTTACTCAAAAGTCTGAGAAAAACGGGAATCGTTTTACTAGTTTTAGACACTGATTTTGTTTCAAATGGTGTTTAAAACCCAGGAAAAACGTTTTCAGACAAACGTATTTTCAAAATTTCCCGGAGATGCACCCCCCGGATCCCCCTAGAAGGGTCGCAACTTCCGGTTGTTGATGATGCCCCCCCCAGTTTTCCAAGGCTTGTTACGGCCCTGACCCATAAGTTGCACTCAAAGGTATCTCATTACTTGTTTATTACGCGATGGAGAGCATTTTCAGGATTAATTTAGACTTTAGTATATAGGCAGCTTAGTAACGAATCCCTTGCTTGTCGGTAGATTCATAGGCATGAGTACTTTTGTGATCTAAGCTAAGTGCTTGTAGTCATTGGCTCCCACGCTTTTTTTTCTGAAACACGATTTTAATACAGTGCAAAAAAAAGATAACACCCTAGCACTGTCTATTTAGAGAAACATTAGTGTGACCACCTTGGTTTCTTGGATTCTTGAAGCGATCGACTAAGACACAAATTATTAGGTTGTACAAAATGCGGGACTAACGAAACTGACTTTGGTTTTCTCGCACTGCAACTACAACTAACTCGGCACTGTTCTCAGCCGTGAACCACAATGTAGAATTTTGCCTCTGTATGACTAACACAAAAACATTTAGCAATAAAGTGTTGTTGTATTCCAAGAATTAAACAATGATATTTTACATTGACGAAAGTGGTGATGTCGATAGGGGCAGGAAAAGTGCTAAAATGGAAGATGTTTTAATTTGCATTTGGTCCCCACTGACAGTTATGATGCCTGGTTCTAAATTGCTCAAAGTAATCTGAAACATGGGCTTGTGGTCCAAAAACTGAACGTTATTCACCTTTTATTTAACAGTGAAGGACAAGGCGGTGGCGTACCTTCGTTTCGAGGAGATTTATCAACAAAACGTGATCGTTGACGAGACAAATCAACACAATGACGCAAAAATTGTAAACTTTGCGCGAATTTCAAAGTTCAGTGAGGAGTGCGGTTTTGGTGTTGATCTCAACGGTGGTGACATCATCTTTGATGGCGACCACTTCCGCAGAAAGCCACGTGACGCTGTAACCATAGCAATATGGGTGAGGTTGTTCTCTACTGACGGAGCCAACTCGCTGTTTGACACTATTGGAGGTTCTCGTTCAACACACAGTGACGGGCAGTACCACTTGGAAACGGATGGTGGCGCTGTGAGATGGTTCCACAGAAATGAGAAGGGAGTCATCGTGTTTAACGTCACAACGGAGGATGTGATCATCTCCCACGTGTGGACACATATTGCGGGGACCTACGACTCCAAAGTTGGCCAAGCTGACGTATACGTCAATGCCAAGTTTATCATGAGAGGTAAGACATTATCCTCAACTGAGCAACTATTCTGTATTAAGCAGCCGATTGACATAAAGGGAGTCCTGCGGCCCATGTTATAGGAACTCCAGGCCACTGATAACACCTATTTCACGTTCTACGCTTAACTACATTTTACAAATATTCTATACCGAAAACATATAACATAACAAACGTTTTGAGATAAATCATTTGATCCCGTGGGTGAATGGGGTGAAGGAATTATTTTCGTGAAATAGTTTTTAAAAAATAAAATTCTTTATAAGACCAATTAAAAAAAATTAGTTGGTTAGCATCCTTTCTGCTAAAAAATCATGGTCGGGCGGGCGGTTTTTATTTTTATTTTAGTTT
>JAOBYE010112005.1:0-19496 GCA_025403585.1 Parazoanthus swiftii | reverse complement strand
TTGTTGATTTTCGCTAAAAACAGCTTTGCACCCTTCGTTCTTTATTCGTTTTGTAACACTGATAATAAACTGCACACGAAAACAAAAATGTAGCATGTTTAATCGTCGGTAAAATTTGCATTTGCTTGGCACCTAAACGACGCGACTGAAATTGACAACGAAAGGAAAGCTGCACGAAGGATGTGACCAACGCGACGCCGACCTTTTCAGAGATATATTTATTTCCATCTTTTTTCAAAATCACAGCAAAACTGTAGCTATCGACTTCTTTAACCAAAAACAAAGATATGCCGGTATAGTTACTGTAATAAATCCGCGATTTAAAATACACAAAGCTTTGCATTATAATACGGTCGTCAAAAGACCGTAAAAAGATAATCCGTGCTGTCAATTTGTGGTAAACAAGATCGAAAAATTCTAGCCTGTCAAATTATCTCGATTGCTAATTTATCAACTGTCGCGTTGAAATCTGCCTAGTATTCAGTGTTTGATCGTATAATTCCTTCTTTACATGAAAAACGAAAAACAACGTGTTCAAAATGGTGTCTGCAGGAAGCGCGTGATCGTGAGAATGAAACAGCAACTGTGAAAATATTACTATTACTATGCAAACTTACCGTGTAAGCGCCCATGCTCGAGTAAGCGCCCACCCCCAAACTTTCGCCAGATTTATTACACGCGGGGGGTGGGCGCTTACTCGGTCAAATACGGTACATGGGAATAACTTGTGTATATGTCAAGTGTATATATAATTATGTAGTGTGAGCATAATTTGTAGCCCATACTCCAAACTTTTTGATCAATCTTTAAAATATATTTTGAGTAACTTCAGTATATTTGAAATTTTCTGACTCGTAAATGAATCAGCTTCAGTGAAGGAAATCTGACAAAGTTTGATACATTATTAACAGAGAAAAACAAAATTCACATCCGTCAGTCTACTAGATATTGAATGGGGGAAATCACTGGGAGCAATTCTGGAGTAAGTATGTGCCTGTAATTATAACTGCTGAACTTTTGATTTTCCATAGTTTGCAAAAAAGTAGCAAAAATATAAAAAAAGCATAATTAATCAAAGTTATTGAAAAAAAAATTATTTGAACAAGTACATGATGAGCCATTAAAAGCAGCAAGATGGTGGACAAGTGAGGTCGTTACAGGTATCTAGAGCATTTGGGACAGATGATCTTCCAGGAGTTGCACGTGTATTCACACAAAAGGAACTTGAGAGAGTAATTTTAAGTATTGTTATGCAATGCAACTAACTGAGTGTACCCTTACACAGAAGCTAATGTTAATTAATAGAATTGAATGATAGTAGATATTCTCACCATGCAAAGCTCCAGTGGATATTGCCATAATGTAATACCACAGCCAGAGAGGCCAGTTGAGCTCAGACTACAACGAAGTAGAGACAATGATCCCGTGTTAGACACCAACAACAAGGACTAGCCAGCCTGCGCAGTGGCTGGTTTTTAGGGGAGAGACCAAGCGTCGATCGAAGAGCCACCAGTTTTTTCTTTTGCTCACGTGTCCAATGTGGCGACTCATTCGATCAATGCTTGCTTTCTCCCCTACAAAACAGCTGCTAAGCAGGCTAAGGACTAGCAATCTCTCATTTAGTCTTAACCATTTCAGCCCAAAACACACCAAATGGCACATTGCTGAATTCTCCTTAACTGTCTCTATAGTTTTCTTGTAAACAGGTTGGGATAATTTTGTTTTTCATTTTAGATAAATTGCTGTGTATGATCAATTGCTTTATTCTCATTAACAAACAACTTATTTTGTATTTAGAATTAAGGGAGAATTTATGTACTGATAAACTGTCTGGGGACGATGGGGCCGAAAGGGTTGTTGTTATACACAACAACAATTTCTTGTGCAACAATGTTGTGCAAAAATGTAACTTAGCATTGCTCACAGCACAATATTTTTTATGAAATAACCATTTTGGTAGTTTTGAACTATCTTCTGTTGCCACTACATGTAAAAAATAAGGCTAATAATTACTTTCTGAACCCTGATACAAAATGGTGATCAACATCACCTTTATATATTAATATATCCTAACATCACATGAGTTTTTGCTATGAAAAATCAAGAGTCCAACGAAGAGCATTTGAGTATTATATTAGCATACAAGCAAATTTCCCCATATATGTGAGATATTTGACAAATGAAGTTTCTTAGATACTGTATAGATCAATGAAAAAGCAGTATCATCGGGCTCCTGCAAAGACAAGAAAAATTACTGAGCTAGAGGGCAAAGTCAGCTAGCAAAGAACCAACACGTATTACGTGTAAAACACTTGTAAGTCGTAATGTTCAGCATGAACTTAGTAGATTAATACATTGACCCTGATCCTATCAGTGTCCGGTGGCTTGACCCATGATCAAAACAATTTAATGACGCGTACGCTAAATATAGCTGCAGGCAGGGGAAGTACAAAATAATGCTTCATTTGAAGTTCAAGTTGCTGTCAATTACATTTCAAACTCTACTTACTGGATTCATTTCATCTAAATCTTTCTTTTTTCTTGATTCATCTTCTGAGCTACTATCTGTGTCATTAAGGAGTAGCTGCTTGCGCTTTTTCTTGCGTTTACACCTTTTCTTTTTTCGTTTCTCATCCGAATGACTGTCCGACGGGTCGTCTTCATCCTCGTCGTCACCATCTGCATCAAGGTTTATGGTCTCGAATTCATTGCGAGACGAAGGAAAATGTACCTCTGGTACTTTTGAAAGCCCCAGATCTATGCTTTCTTCATCGTCTTCGTCTGCATCACGGCCGCTCGTAGCTTCTACGTTACTGCTGCCAGCCGCCATATTTGTTGCTACGAGATCTTTTGCTTTGCGCATGCTCTGCAACACCGCACAATGTTTCCGAGCCCACAGTCGTTACATAATTTGGATTTGTTGCGTTTGGTGTCTGCGCGTCTTGTGTTTTTGTCTCTAAACTCCATTCTTGAAGGATACACAAGGTAAAATAATAAACTTAATCTATGTTTTGAACTGATCTATTTGCCTGATTGGTGTTTTGCTGAGTAATATTTTGTTTTTGTTCAGCAAGGCTGGTCGGGACAGTTGTACACAAATCCAAGATGGCGACTTCCTCTCTTTTGGTGCGAAACAGCAAAATGCTGGTAAACCGAGGGCTCATCCCGCTGCAGTTCAAGGGCCAAAGCCTGCTCCCAATGATTCAACAAAAAAATACAGCTGTTACGGCAGCTAAACCCCAAGGGAGGATAGATGCTGCTACTGAGTTTGTGCTTGCAAAGATTGATGATATTGTGAACTGGGGACGACGAAGTTCGCTGTGGCCGATGACATTCGGACTGGCGTGTTGTGCCGTAGAAATGATGCATTTTGCGGCACCAAGATATGACATGGATCGCTTTGGAGTGGTATTTAGAGCAAGCCCTCGTCAGGCAGATGTCATGATAGTGGCGGGTACAGTGACCAATAAGATGGCACCAGCCCTGAGAAAAGTATATGACCAGATGCCTGAGCCAAGATGGGTCATCTCAATGGGCAGCTGTGCAAATGGAGGGGGCTACTATCATTACTCATATGCAGTTGTAAGAGGGTGTGATCGCATCATTCCTGTTGATATTTATGTTCCTGGCTGCCCTCCGACTGCAGAGGCACTTCTTTATGGTGTTCTACAACTCCAGAAGAAAATCAGACATCGTCACCAGCCCATAAAGATGTGGTATCGCAAGTAAATAAGTAATGGTGGACTGTATGCAGAGTGATATTTTAACAAAAAAGACTTCTGGAAAAAATAAAAATAAAAAGACTTCTGTCTTCACCAAAGAACTGAGTTTGTTGGAACAGTTGCGAGATTTTTTTTCTATGCAAAAAAAAAAGAAAACAGCATGGGAGTGATAGTTGATCAGTACAAGTGAAAGCAAATTAACTTGCAAACAAGCACTCTGCTAATTATAGATTAAATGATATTTATACAGTTTATAATACAACTTTATGTTCAAGTCAGTGACAAGGTATCGGTGTTGATTACCAGTTGAAGTTGACCGACATGGCAACACTCTACTTCATCTGAGAACTTTTAACCTCCATTACATGTAAAAAGTCTTAGTAAAGTCAACTACTGCTAATTAAAAAGTATGACTGGTTGTTTGCATAAACAATGTCATTGTCATTCACTGTACATCAGGGTTTGTGTGGGTCCTGGAAAACCTTGGAAGTCCTGGAAAATCAAAAATTTAAATTCCAGGTCTGCAAAAACCTGGAAAATTAGTGACGGTCCTGGAAAATTTGCTTTTTTTTATGATTGTTGTGGATGTTGAATCAATGTGAAAAGCATTGCAGAAAAAAGCCCGTATGTATTATCTGCAGACATCCAAACCTTTCAGTAGTTACAACTGTGACATTAAAAGGTCACAGGTATTGCCCCATAACTAAAATTTGTTGCAAATTGCTACATGGTTGCTTCAATGGTTATTTTTAGCTTTTTCAGGTTCTGGATTTTTGTAAATATTAACCTGGAAAATCCCGGAAAAGTCCTGGAATTTTAATTAGCATTTAGTGTACGAACCCTGTATATTATATGTAGTTTAGATGATGTCATCATTGATCCCTGTATATACATGTAGCTTCACTGATTGGCTCTTTTGAAATCATAGTTGTAGCACCAGAGGAATAGTACCAATAATAGGCCATGTTTGTGGCTGGTACTGTAGTTCTTATTTTTGCAGTGGTAGTCTTGGTTATTTTCTGTAAATGATAAATGCTGATCTGAAGATGATCCATGTGATTGCATGCACAGACAGGGGAGGTTAATTAAATGATTTTTACATGTTTGGTTTACTTGCTTTTAGTGTTTCAGGTCATTTTATTTATTTTTACAAGTCAAGTGCTCACGATCTTTAGACTGTAACCCTAGCAGCTTGTTTTTATTGCTGCTTGCTAAAGTTATTTAGATTTGCCCTCTTTAATAACTAATTTGGAAGTAATTTAAGGAAAGTCAAAGTGTTAACTTTCAAATCTAAAACTTAAGAACAACTTTAGTGGTTCAAAAGGTACACAAGCTTTCAAATCAAAACTTTGGCTATTTTGGGCAATTATGATTGGCTCAAACAGTGTTTTCCTTTAGGTTTGGGCAATGGGGAACACTAGTGGGAAAAGAGGTACACCTTGGTTTAAGGTCAAGTGTTGAAATGGCAAGGGTCTGGGGATATTCCCAGAACATTTGGTTCTAATAAACTAATGGCATGTTAGAGTTGTTCTGAATTTAAATGTTGTCTTTGTTGGCTTTTAAAAAACTGCAAGATGTCACTGCTGGTGAAAGGCTGTACAGTCACCTTGGAAAGTTGATACAATTTACCGGTGTACCGGCCTTAAGAAAAACACAGACAAAAGAATAAAACTGCTCACAGTATTAGTATTAATACAGTAAGTATATCTTAATTAAGTTTGCAAAATGATTCCCTGCGCCAAACTAGAAGCAAGAAAGCACACCCTGTTCCTGAATAAAATGAAATGTGAGGCTATGTCAGTAGTATATGTAACCCATGTACATGTAGTACATGTATGTGTGTTTCAAAAAAATTTTTGTAAGAGAAAACCAAGAGGAGCTGCACACTTGATCGAATGAGACGCTGTTCTTACAGTCATGTCCAATGCACACAATCTGACATGGACTGTCTTTTCATTAAGAGGGAATGACTTGGCCAATGTCGGGTTGTGAAAAACATATCCTACAGTTTGATGATTCACAACCTTCCATGGCAAAGTCGGTTGGTGTCAGGTACCGAGACACTTAGAAATATTAATTTATTGCACACAAAGTCGAGGGAAAGGTATGAAATGTTGATGGACTGTCATCAATGATCACGACAGGTCTGTCATGGCAAAAGTCAGTCGGTCTCGGGTTAAGAGATGCTTAGAAAAATTTATAATATTGCACAGAATACATTGGATGGATAATAATTGTAATATGGGGACTTATATCCAGGGGGTTCTTACCGGAATATTATATTTGAAGAAAGCTAGATCTAGGACTATGGCTTATAACCAGGGGAAGGAGGGTACATTATAAAATGTGCATGGGATTTATAGTACCATGTAAGCATGCATTAGATTGATTTGTTTACAGGTAGCAAGTATATCAACATATAAATGGTGAATCCTTTCAGCTTTCTGGGAATCTTAAAGGCCATTTATGGCTTTGCAAACACGATAGAATTACACTTCCAGTTGCAAGGTATGTTCATTTTATTTCTCACATAATTATATATTGAATTATATTACAATTTCAGCAAACTCATTTAAAAACTTTATTTGCAAATTAACTGCAAACTTCCATTCAAAGTTTTGTAATTCCAGCTCTCACACGAAGTCTTGGGATGTGTTCACACTTGGTGCCTGAGCACAGTTAAAAATGAGCCCTGGTGCGAACACACCTTTTTTTCAAGTGCCCGGGCCAGAATTCTGGTACGGGGACAAGGTCCCAACCTTGTAATCAGGAATGTAAGTGGCACTGACTCCTTGGGTACCCAGTGTCTGAACACAGCTCACCATTTGGTGCCTTTGCCCAGGCACAAGTGCTTGGGCACCGAGTGTGAACAAAGCCTACATGTAGTAAATTAAAACTATCATGCATGCAAAGTCTCTCTATGAAGTGCCCAGTAATGATACAATCCCATGTACAACTGTTTTTTTTTCTGTTAAACTTTGCACCCTGTACAATGCTTCTTGACAGCTGTAGGATTATATATTTTGCCATATCTCAAAAACTTAGCTGTTTTTTTTTTCAAAAAGTGCTGGACATCCCTGACAGTGATTCATAATCAATTTTCTGTGTTAAAACCCATGTTTTACAGAAGATTTTCAAAAATACAATTGACTTACTGACTTTAATGTTTATGTGTGTTTAATTAAATTTTACTGCTGTTGACATAAATTTTTACATTTTTTATGAGTTTTGTGTGAAAACATCTTATATTTCTCTGTTGTTCAATTCTCTTCAATCAGTTGCATTCATGAGTACCAGTTAGTTAGCAATTATAAAAGATATATAGCATTTTTATAAACTCAAATTTTCCGCCCTGTACTATAAAATATTCCAGACTGTACTGTCTATTACTTTGGAAATTGGACTCCTTAACCTGAGTGTACAGTTATTCAGTACTTCAAAGTACCATATATGTATGGGAAGGCTTATAACTGGTGGATGGGGAGGGAGAAAAAGGGGGAGGGGCGGATTTAAAATGGGACTTTATGTACATGTATGGTAGCTATAAAGTCTGATAGCTGTTCCTTTATTATTTTAAAAGTTTTCATAGATCACTTTTTGCAGTTTATTATTTTTGCAACATTAGTTTAGTTACTTATATTTGATGCTTCTTCCTGACTCCCAACAGATTGACAAAGTGATACAGTATGCTGACCATGTCTAGAGCCTGGCTGGCACTCCCCTGGTGACCAGTGACTTATTAATGTCTGAAAGTGCTGCACACCCTAAAACAGGAAAAAAGTTTCAGTCAGAAGGCATAGACATTAGACACTGTTAGAGTAAAAATGAAGAAAAATTACCAGCTGATGCCGTTTCATAATCAAATTTGAATATGAAAGCCAAACCGCCAAAACTGTGCTGAACAGTTCAACAACAACAACAGCAAGACAAGTATTTTATTCACCCAGAGTTATGAAATTGTAAATTTAAAAAAAAAAAAAAGATTACAATATATTTCAGGTGGGTGCTGACTACTTGAAATAACCATAGGGGCCAAACTAGTCAGGTAGCCAGTGACTAAAGACTGAGAATTAGTATTTTTAAGGAAATATAACTCTGGAATAGTAATAGTAACATTTAATTTATTATAATACAATAATATTAATATTTATTTAACAATAATAATTATTAATAGTAATAAAAATAAAGCTAATAATAACAGTTAAAAATAAATTACAATATTTCCTATATTAATAGCATTTTATACAATAAAAATGTCTCAAAGAGCTTTACAATTATGTGCCAATAGTTGTTGTTTACATCATTTAAATGCAGGCCGCAATACTGGGATAACCCTCTTGTTTTTGAGCAGGGTAATTTAAAGCCCCTCCACCATCAAGTGCAAGCTGGTTTTTTTTAAGGCCCCTCCCTCGTGGAATGTTGAGCAGCTACACCAACAGCATAAGGTCTCTGTCCATATAAAGTAATTATTCATGGTGGCATGGTGGATGGAGGCTGCAAATTGTTTAACCCTTGACCAGGTAACTAACTGGAAACTAATAATAAGAATAAGATATGAAAACATAGAAGGAAATTTTTATAACTATAACAATTAATAATTGATTGAAATAATTTTCACAGGTCGAGAGAACTCTCCATTTAAACCAACTCAAGCTGAACTGGACCCTATATAAAATTAAGATAGCTGTAATAAATAAATCCAATAAAACACACTGGCAACTGTTCATTAATTGCAGTAGTAGTTGTTTGGAATTGTGATGTTTATGGACAAGAAGCTGTCCCGAGCTTAACTTGGGCCACTTTTATTCTCCTTATTGCATCAAAATAATCTATTATGACTCATTATGCAGTCATTTTGTAAATTGTCATGACATAGATCTGACTTCTTGTTGATCAATATCTTAAGATCATATCCATCCCACTGGCGCTTGTGGTGTGGTTTGTAATTCAAGAAAAACAAAGAAAAAATCTTTCAATTGGTTACTTAATGCTAAAATAATACATGGTTGTGTGCTTGTAAAACCATAAAAGATGATACATTTATTACCCGACAGCATCATGGCATTCCTTAGCTCTTCCTCCAAAAGTTGGAGAACTCTGACCACTCCTTCTTCTCCCTAGGGAAAGAAATGTGTTTACTTTGTACTTCAACACCAGTATATACTAATAGTTTGGATATACGGGGTCAGTAGACTGCATACATCTGACTGACAGAGGCATTCACACACTGAGACCATTTAGTACTAATCCTGGGTTAATTCATTTCTTAACAAAATCTTTAAATAAACTTTGTAAGAGTTAACTAATGATTAACACCAGTTTATTGGTCTTTGAACAACAAGGCACTGGAGACTGTAACTTTGCTCTAAATATGGACATACAAAATACAATTTCTTGAAAAAAATAATAAAATTAATGTATTTTGTAGGTATTAAACAGAACTATTATTAAATATATTGTATACAGTAGTATATTAGATTTTTTGACTGCTTGAGAAGCAATTTTAACATCAGGGTCAGATCGTTTAGCAGAGGGGCAGAGAAGGGCATGCCACGTCTTATAATTATAATAAATTATTGTGATAATTATTAATAATACCTCATTTGTAACTTGTTTAATGGCTGAAAATTGGAAGGTCTTGGTGAACAACAAAAGGGCACTAGAAAAACAGTAAGTAGTACTAGAGGAAAATGAGCGTGCACAGTCAGAGAGTTACCACAAGCTGCTGCACCCAGAGGCACACACAGCCCAAGGGCCTGCAGGCCTGGGACTGCATATTTTTATGATGTCCAACAAAAGAAAAGTTGAAAAAGAAACCTTTGATAACTAGAAATTTTTTTGTATCAAGTTTCACCTAGCCTGCGTTGCAGCCAGTGTAAACCTCCGGTATACACAGTCTGCGAAACAGAAACCGATATCTTGTTCTTGCTTTCGCCTGGATATGTGTACTCGTATCTGATTGGTCGGACTGGTTTCTTATGCGCTTTGTAATTGGCTAAAAGCTTGACATGCGGTGAGCATGAGGTTAAGAAAGCGTGACTGTGATGTTGTTCTCTTGACCTTTGGTCATAAATATTCTATTCTTCCTGTTTTGCATTTGAAAGGAATTATGTCTCATTCGTCGAATGATTGTAATTTATGCTTGCGTGAATTGATAAACCTAAAGAAAGATTTTCTTGAGAACAAGCTTTCGGGATCCGTTACGCAGACGGTATATATAGTAAAATAAAACTGTCAACACCATCTGCACCGCAGGCTAGTTTTACCTAATATTAAATATCATTTAATATTTAATAATATTTAGAAATTATAAACACTGACATAAAAAAAAGCCTAACAAAAGTTTAACTTTAAACTGGGCAGTGATATTTTTAAGTTCTCTTTGTGGCAGTGTATGAAATGTTTACCTTAAAAACCAGAACTTTGGAGTTATAAATGACTGACGTGGTCATGTACATATTACGAAAACTAACACCAAATTCAAAACATCTTGAATACATGACTGTATTACTAACAGTAATTATAGTGTTAAAACTATATTAACTCTGAGATCGCAATAAAATGCAAAATTAATTTAATGGTTCAATATTTTAATTAAAATCTTACCAGGGGAATGTTCATACCCCCAGTGACCCCCCCAGGACCTCGAGCCTTTTGCACAAGTTTGTATTAGTTTACTGGGCTTGCATATATATCCTAAAGTCTGTGTATGCCCCTGGCACCATCTTGTTAGCACTGATGAGCAATTACAGTATCCCTTATGCACACCTGACAAGCCAGCCCCCAATAGACTGGTCTGCCAATAAAGACTGCTCGTGCACCAAGTGCTAATGCTTTCAATACATCAGTTCCTGTTCGAATTCCTCCATCAAGGTAGACCTCCACCTTTCCTTTCACAGCTTCTACAACTTCTGGTAATGCATCAATCTTGTTAACAATGAAAACAAAAAAATGCATTTAAGTTTAAATTGTAAATTTTGTTGATATTGTACTGTTACTACAATACATGTAGTGTTTGACATCATTTAGTTATAATTTATGTTGAAATTTGACATTAAGAGACAGGTTACAGGTGACAGGATACAGGAATCATTTTCAGATTCCAGTATCTCCCCAAATAACAAACCTACAGCAGCTAGTATTTCTTGAGATGCTTTATTATATAATCATATATTGTGAACAACTTGCTAGACTTGTAAGTATGAAAAGACTAATTGTAGACCAAAGTGCATTGGGCCACTGGGTGATTTGACATGGAATGGACTAATGATGTTTTCAATGGTACCTCTCAGGGGTACAACTTTATCCTGATATATATAGTGTTATATATTATATATATACAATCTGATTTAATTGGGCTTCTTCATCTATTTGCTAAATTCACGTTGGAGCCTCCTCATGCCCCTTCTATCCTGGGAACATTGGATCTATTTAAGAAGATAAGCCATTAGGCCTTAATTTATACTTACGGTTGCCAGCACTCCGTCCAGCTGCCTCCCTCCGTGATTGGATACAATTATTGCACTTACTCCATGCTCAACAGCCAGCTGCGCATCCTCAGCAGTCAAAATTCCCTTGAGCACAATGGGAAGTTGCGTTATACTTTTCAGCCAGTCAACAGTTGCCCATGACAAATTAGTATCTAAAACATGCTTGGCAGCTTCATACGGCCCATTTGCAGCTTCAGGACTGCCGTCTGTAAAACCTTCAACATTTCTAAGGGACAAGTGTGATGGTAGCTTGAAATTATTTTGCTTGTCCTTGTACCTGATTCCAATAGTGGTCAGATCAACTGTAAGCACCAGAGCTTTGAAGCCATTTTCTTCAGCTCTCTGAACAATCATCCTCGTATTCTTAGGGTTTTTAAATGGATACAACTGGAACCACTTCAGACAGCCTGGTGCAGCACAGGAAACTTCTTCTATTGATCGTGTTGCTGCTGTACTTAACAACATGCAGGTGTTCATCTGTTCTGAAGCTGTAACAGAGAAAATAATAACAATATTAGTCACCAAGAGTTGATTAAGGGAAGGGGATAAAACTCTTACTAATGGGGTAACAAGAAATTTGTCATAGGTAAACAAGCCCAATATTAAAATTGCACACCAGAAGTTCAAATAAAGAAAAGTTAAGTAACTTTAGCAAATGAGGGTAGCACACTTATATTGAATGATATGGTTTACTCTACCGTGTGGCCCTCACCAGAACACTAGGATTACCGAACTCTTTTCGAGAAGTGTGTGGATAATTTTAAGTCCCCTGAGGTAACATTCCAGGAAACTAGACCAACGGCTTAATGTCCCTTTCCACGGATGATGTGGCAAAAGAAGGTCACCCAAAGTTCAACCCTTGACCAGGCCGGGGATTGAACCTGGGACCTCCTGGTTGGCAGTCAGAGACCTTAGCTACCAACTATGCTAACCTTGCACACAATGTGATAATAGTTGTTATGCAAGCCATTCTCCACCAATGTGTGGTTCCAGAAAATATCCATACCCCCCCAACGGAGGGAATTGGAAAACCCAGAGGGGTGGGGGGGGATTAAAGGCTCAGGAAGATCCAGAGGGGTGGGGGGGTTGAACGACATTGAGTTTCCAGATGGTCGACTCAGCTGCGTTCGGTACGATCGAGTTTCTTAAACAAAACTTGGCATTAAATTACGTATATGTTATGGAAAATCCCTTGTGTGCACGTATTGTTGAAGTCCCTTTTCTTCGCGGAACGAAATATTCTTTGCTCCAGAAGGCTAGATCAAGAAAAATCAAATGAAGTGGCAACGTTTGTGAACTGCAGTTCGACTGCATAGTAATTGCATCCATGTTTGCTCGTGCCCAGTCTTTGCAAAATGACACTGTGGTTACACAGCTCCGATCGGATCCATTGTGATTGTTCACGGGTAAGAAAATAGCCGCGTTCTCGCGTTTTATGACAGAAAGTGAGAAATATGGGAAGACGATTTAAGACGCAAGGTTTTCTTATCCATATTGGCTACACAAATCAATGTTTACTTTTTATCTCGCTCATCAATCTGTATAATTACTATGACGCTTTGTCTGCGATCGATCTCGCAGACAAAGTCACACTGCCATTCGTTTCCAACAACGCCAACTGTGGAATTTGTAAGTTGCCTGAGCAGTCAAATCTTTAAAATTCTAGCCCTTGCTATTTATGTGAGATGGAACATGCGTTTGATTGATGGATATTTAGATATCGTAGATATATGTTTCTTGTTGAAGAAATCACGATGCTTTCATTTTGCCTTCATAACGACCTCATTTGCAATCTCCCAGATCGAAAATGATTTTTAAAATGTGAGTAGCAAATATGGCAGTTTTTTAAGATTTCCAGAGGGTCGGGGGGTCTCTCTGTCACTTCATGGAAAATCCAGAGGGGCGGGTGGCCACCACCTTGGAAATATGGAAAATCCAGAGGGGTGAGGGGGGGGAGGTCAAAAAAAATTCCCTCCATGGTGGGGGTATGGATATTTTCTGGAACTACACAATAGTCCTATATATATCAAAGCCCTGCAACCCCCTCCCCCCCCACAGGGGTTACTGTTTGCTCAATAATTGTGGTTACCTCAACAGCATCATGAGTCATTCTCTATACTGATCAAGTCCCATGTGAACCCCACACCTTCACCCTTGGGAATAACTGAGTACTCACCTCTCACTGTGGCCAGCTCCCCATCATCATTAACCATTCGTTGTAGTCCCATGGGAGCCACCCCAATAGGCATGCTTATCCTCTCTCCTAAGACTGTCACCAACATGTCGACATCACTCACACCCTTAAGCATACAAGGCCGCAACTTCAGCCTTAAAAACACAAATTTTAAAACACATTGAATGTCAACAATGCTTTGAAAACTGTTGAAAAATTAAATTGATTTCTGTGCTCAACATTCTATATTTCTAGAACAGACCTGTATGACATCGGGTCAACATTAGCTGGGACATATTATTTTTCAAATGGCTAACCTGTTTCAAACAGGCTCATTTGCTCTTCAACCCTGTCAGGTCCGGGAAGTACATTCTGCCCCCACCCCCATACATGTATGTACATATGGTTTTTTTTTGCATAAATTTACTGGTTACACAAGCTCGAAGTTTGTCTACAGTGTACATGTACATGTAGCATATTTCAAAAGTTGTTTGGCATTTAAGAGATTTATGGCGAATCACTGTTTATACAACAATTCAGCTAAATAAAGTAATCGACACTGTCTAATGTTGCTTTTACCTATTTGTTGTATCATTCTGTTCTCCCCTTGTTCATTCATTTTGGTGGCCATTCTGTTCACAACAAACAGGTAGTTGAAACATCAGTCATGTTAAGCTTAGGAATCAAGGTATGAACAGTGATTCACCATACAAGGTCTCTTTAAATGAATGCCAAACTACTATTCATAGTGCTATTCTTATAAAGACAAACTTTGAGCTTGGGTAACCTGTGATAAATTCTGAATACAGTGTAGTTTCAAATTTCAGAGGTTATGGCGAACCTATCCATGAACCCTATCCATAGGTGGTAGAAAACATTCATTTGGTTACGAGTAACTACAGGTACATATATTGGATGTTTAACTGAAATAAATTTTACACAGTGCAAAGTCAACCTTTTTTTGATATGTGTTAATTAGTGTTCACAAAGCCCTAATTCCCATACAAACCCCATGACCATCTGCAAGTCAGGACTGAATAATAATAACTATAATTATAATGTTTTAACAGGAAAACTCCACTCACTATAGGTGATTTTCAGGGAAGTCAAAGCTATGAATGTTCTGCATTTGCTTTGCAGTGAACTTTCCCTTACAATGCGAGCTGCCATTCTTTTCAATTGCTCCATTCCTGGCTGTGTACATGTATAAGGTCCATTCACTTTAATGTTTGCGTTACATCAAACTTTAACAAAGTCAAAAAAAATAACAGGGTAAGATGTAAGTTGAGATCTTTAAAATAAGTGCATGTATGTATAGGGCAAAATTCCATAAACAAGGAAACCTGCCTGTTTTCAGTTTTTTTAACAATGAACGAAAAACAAGTAATCTATAATTTGGGAGGTGGTGATGTTCTGCCTGTGCGCATGGATGATATACTGGAAAATGGTACATGTTGTGAACAGGCACATCTTCATGATGGTCCAAGATGAGGATGACACAAACTTAAATCCTGCCGTGTTATTTGTCTTATTTTTTCTGCTTTCCTTAAAAGTGTGATATGACGTAAATATTAACCTAGGCCGTATGGCCAATTTAGGGAATGGATCTTGTTTACACAGCCAGAAATGAAGTGATTCAGGGCAGGGTTTGAAAAGAAGGTGGCTGCTCGAGTTTGTTAGGGATTCAAGTTCTCTGCAAAACAAATGCAGAACATATTTGATCGCGGCTTTCAAAACTTTGCATTTTGGGTTTACATGGTTATATGGGAAATAGGACTTTGTAAACACAAATCAACACACACGAAAAAGGTTTTCATTATTTTTATTTCAATTAAATCTCTAAAATACTCACAACCCTAACAATTCCCAGCCCCCCAGGGGGGGGGTGTGTACTCCCTTTGTAAGTTGTCGGGGGAGCTCGTCGGAAAATGTAAATAAATACCTTAAAAATACCTGGCCCTTAGATTTTGATACCCAAACATATACCTCTTTGACCTATATGTTATGTATAAAATGTAATGTTTTAGTAATAAAAAAGTCAAATGTCATTTATTGTTAACCGTATCCATCAAATGCACTGTTCTCATAACAGTGTGCGCGTGTATACCAGGTATTTTCAAGAAAATGTAAATAAATACCTTAAAAATACCTGGCCCTTAGATTTTGATACCCAAACATATACCTCTTTGACCTATATGTTATGTATAAAATGTAATGTTTTAGTAATAAAAAAGTCAAATGTCATTTATTGTTAACCGTATCCATCAAATGCACTGTTCTCATAACAGTGTGCGCGTGTATACCAGGTATTTTCAAGATTCGGGTTTTGCCCGAGAAAACCCCCAAAAAATACTAGATTACCAATTTCAAACCCTAAAAAATATGATGAGCTCCCCCAACATCCAACTAGAGGGAGAACCCCCCTAGGATTCCCACCCCTACCCAGACCAGGCTATTTTAGGTGTTAGGAAGACCAGTAGGGGCTCGACTTTCCCCCCTTCTGATATTTGACTTCATTATATTATTTCATGTACATTCGTTGGAAATTTGGCAGCATTACTTAGTTCTATAAAATCGAATGGCATCAATTAATCAACAGAAATCAGAAGCATTTTATATATATATATATATATATATGTATATATTTTAAAAATTATTTTATAATTATATGACTACAAACAATCTACGGCCATTTTCTTCAAACAGGATCAGTTCCACTTAATTTAAGCTAATTCATTTTTCCTTACCAAATAAGAACAAGTAAGATCGAAGTGTACGCCATTTTTAAAACAATTACGAAGCTTACGTTAGGCGTGTGAGTTTATACTCAACCTCCACCAACCATGGAGTGACCGAGACAGGATCTTGAATCAGACACTGTAAACATACCTGCTGAAAGCCTGCACATTATCACGAAGAGTCTGTAATTCGGTCGCCCCAGATGCTATAAAATCATAAATGGCTTTTGGTAAAGACTTTCTTGCGCGGCTTTCGAAGTCTCCAACACAAACTATGTCATTATCGGCCATTTTGTTTAGACTTCTACGCAGGCGCATGACGTCCTTGTCAGCAGCACATTACCACAGGCTACCCAAAGATTATATGCAGTAAAAAAAAACTTCCCCGAGCTCCGAGTTCGGGCCCCCCATTTCCAAAACTTCTGTCCCCAGATCCTCCCCTGGGCAACGACAATAATATATTTTCATTTCTCTTCAATAGTTACATTTTAAAATAGTATTGAAGACAGCTAGATAACACAGTTTTTAAAATAGCGGCAAGTGAAAGGAGATAAGATGGATAACCACTTTCTTCCCTTCTTTCAATTGCATCCTCGGTCATTTTCAGTTATTCTCACTTGCCCTCATTCATCACCTGCTAAGACAACGACATTGACTTCGGAATAAGACTCTTTGCGGTTTCTCCACTGGATAAAGGCTAAGAACTAAGTAAGTCAAGTAACGGAGGCTTTCTTTGACGGTATTGAACCCTCGCCCGATACTGATTTAGCACGCCCACGCAAAACTACATAAATCACTTTAGTGTCATTTCACCCTGCTGGCTCGCTTGCTTTATATGATTTGTGTGTTTAAGCTTTGTACATCATTTGTTTTTCCCAATAAAGTCTTTATCATTTGCATATTTTAGAATAGCGTGAAGTATGTTTGTAGTCTCGGGTCTATATTAGCTGGTGAAAGGATTTAGTGTGTTGTTGCATCTTCTGACAAGTGATTTTAAGTTCAGCACAACAAGAAGTTTTACCGCGCGCGACCTTGAATGGCGGGCATAAGACTCCCCGATATTGGCCGACTTGGGATTCGTATCGCAACTGGGATAAAAGATAGAAAAAGAGTGGCACCAAATAACATGGTTGAACATGCACGGCTTAGAACCCTGTCGCAGAGACTTGACACTGAGAAGAAGGAGCGACATCGAGCACTTGTCAAAGAACAACGGCAAATCCGCAACAAGAAGAGAAAAATTGACTCCCGTCGGCTACAACTCAGCAAAGATAGAAAAGAAGTGGGCGGACTTCCTCTTCACGAAAAACTAATCACTTGCTATCCAGCTTATACTCATCAAATGACACATTCTCAAACTAATACTGTCAGACATCACAGACGAGTCAAGTTCACTGATTTGTCACCTCTTGGACGTGATTCACGGAGGAATGTAAGACCAGAAAAATCTGATCGTGATTGTACGGCCAACTCAGAAATGATTATGACGAGTATCGAGCTAAAACGGTCGGCCCACCCAGTCATATCTTCAAGTTTATTCAACGAAAGCGACGCTACAAAGTTACATTTTCGTTTACCACCTATAATTAGACAACACGAGGGGACAAAGCCAGCAAAAAGAAAGACAAGGAGACTTTTGGAAAGCGATTTGCATTCCGACGTCAAAAAGAATGTGAAGTCACAAAATTTAAAAATATTGTCATCTACAGATTATGACAAATCTCAGAAAGCAGTTTCTGTTCTTGATACTGTAAGTATAAATGAGAACATATTTCCAACTGAATCGATAACAAAAGACGACAGAGGTTGGGTCGTGGGAGAGGAGTCTTCCTCGTCTAATCACGATGTAATTACTGACCGAAATGAGAACGAATTATCGCGTATAAGAGAGCATGCACAGAGCAAAGAAGAAACATTGGAGAGGAATGAAACAAGAACATTACATCAAAACTTGGAAGAAGTCTTCTTTAAAATCAGAGCTTGTCGGTACATTAGGACTCCAACTTCAAGAAAATCGCCTCTGTCACATTTATAGGTGATTGCTAAATTGGGAAGTTAATTAATGTTTTGCTAAAAGTACTAGCGCCAAAGATGTGATTTCGTAGAGACAGTGTTTGGTGAATGCCTTTCTGGTAACTACTGTAAAACCGTACCCAAGATTCTGAAAGATCCATAATACCATTCTTGCTGACCATTAACTTCATTAAAAAATGTTTAAATTGTTTTAAACAATAAAAGGTATTTCATCGGACCATAGAGGACGGAAGGGGCGGGGCGTCACTAAGGCTATTAATCCGCTGCTTTTTTGCTCGAATCATTGTCAAACGAAAATATATGTTTTGCATTCTAGCTCAGTGCATGACGACAATATCCTATTGCACAGTTATCTGTGAAAAAGGTTATAACTTGTCAAGATTTGTCGTTTTCTTCACGTAAATCCTGCAACCAGTAAATTTTACGGGTGAGAGAAAACTTGGCTTCGCTCGACTACACGCATTTTTTTAAATATGAACCAGTAACTTTGGCTGAGGCTCATTGTTCTTAATTTTTTTGAGATTTGAGCCTAAAATTGTTCTTAAAATGTTTTTATTTCCATACGTGGTTTAAATCGAATGAAAACTAAGCCTAAGGTATTACAATACATGTATTGGAAAACCAAATGTGTGTATTTTTGATCAACTCATCTCCGCGGATTTATCATGGATTCGACGAGCCATTTTCCTGAGACGATCTCCAGTAATTATCCCAGAATCAGTTTCATTGTTCTGTATTGTCAAGTTAAAGATCAAGGCTCAGGATTTTGCAATCGAGCCCGAACCTCGGCTTGTTCTTAAATTGTTCCAGTTAAACTTTGGCTAATCTGAGCCACGTTGTTCTTATAAAAAGCGTATGTGTTTCAAGAGCGTTTCACCAATGTGACACTTCTTAATACCCACAAGCCAACAGACGGACAAATGTTGCCAATGAATTTGTGGGGAGCCGCAATGATAACAGAATGTGCAACTTTGGCACTATCAAACACGTAGACATGCGAGTGATAATTGCATGGTTGCAATTATTATTTACGTGTGTTTCTTTTTGATGTATTTCTTTTATTATAGTCAAGTTGATTAGTTACAAAGTAAAGCAATGAACCATCTTAGTTTCTTGTAATTGTAACTAATCGGAAATCTGTACAAGTTGTAACTATACTGCTGCCATTGACATCAGCGCGATGCACAAAGTAGAGTTCAGGTGGTTTCAAAAGTTTTCCTCCTCAATGACAGTTTTTAGCCCGGGGGGGGGGGTACTCCCCCATATCAGGTATATAGGTATGTGCCGCCCCAAAGGGTATGGTTTTTGAGCCGTTTTGGTCTGAAAACGGGTACAGTTT
>JAOBYE010111894.1:0-10573 GCA_025403585.1 Parazoanthus swiftii | reverse complement strand
GCTCTGACGAAGGGCTAACGCTCGAAACGTCAGCTTTGCAGTTTGCTCTGACGAAGGGCTAACGCTCGAAACGTCAGTTTTACACTAAATGATTTTATTAGGGAACTTGCAGTGCTTGGACGGACACGAAATCTTTTTCTGTTTTGAAAAATTATAATTCATTATTCGTTTCTGCATCTTTTGAGAAGGTGCTGGAATATCCAGTGAAAAAGAAAAAGATAGTTAAATTTCCTTACAAATAAGAGGACGATAATAGTTTTCCATATTCATGTTTTTTTGTAGAACTAAAAAACGTGAGTTTTACAGGTAGTGCGCTTGTGTCAAAACAACGGAAAATCGGTGCATTGTCTCGTGCGGTCTACCATACATTTTGTTATATTCCTCAATTAAACGTATTGTTATTCGCCCAAGTGGTGACGTTGCCGTCCTAATATCGCAAGGTCTCAATTTTAATTTGCCATGTAATTTTTTAACCGATCAGAAGGTTTTGTAGACTTGTAGTAGCTTTAGTGGTTGCGAAGAAACCTTTCTACTATTGTTGATTGACTGGCATAGAAAATGACTGTTGAACAACGAGGCTTTTGTTTGCTTTTTGCTTTTGACATATTTGGCCAACAAAATACTTTTAATTACGTTTACTTTTACTATTCTCGGTAAATTGGACCACTGCATGAATGGACAGTGCGGTGATTCTGTGTGTTGATAGTTAAAAGACTGCTGTAGAACAATTAGAGCCGAAGCAAAGGTCATTAGAGTTTGCTAGACAACTTGGTCTTCCAAAGAAAGAATAAAAAAGCAATTAAGTTTTTTCGTGTAGTTGTTTTTTCAGTTGTGTAAATGTTTGAAAATTTATGAAATCTCTTATAGTTCAAAATATTTTGATAGCTGTAGTTTTAGCTGTGCAAATTAATGCGACTGTGACTTTAAGAAATAATGAAAACGTGGCGAGGTTTTAAAGTGTTTCCTTGTGGAAGTGATGCAGCTGATGGGACACAAATTCTCATTGGTTTTGTTCAACCAAATGCTGATTCGCGTAAAAGCATGTTGCTTACAACACGTGTTAGAATAACATGATTATATAGTTTTGAAAACTGGTTTAGTTTATTTTAATGTATTCTCTTTGCCACAACATAAGGTTTTAAAACAACATAAATATACAAGACTAGCAAAGCAAGAAACAGTTAAATAGATGAGACAGGGTGGAAACAGGACTGGCGTCGCAATTGATATTCTTCCCCTTTACATATGAAAAGTATTAAAATAGTGAATTTATAATGAAACAAAACTTAGAAATACAAGTTTACGATTTATGGCTGCTGATAAAGGGGAGTTGTCCTTGAAGTAAATATTGACAGTGATAGTGTGTATTGGAGACAATTTTGAAGTTCAAGTCAGTTTTATTGGTACCGAAATATTCTTTTATTTGAGCACCATGGATTTATATTTTGTCAGAAGTTCTTTGATTTTGGGGGGGTAGGTTTAGATGTGCATGGAGTATATAATAAAAGAAAAAATATTTTTTGTATTTAGTGTAAGTTTTCCAAAGCCTCAATATGTTTACAACCATCGCAACAACACTAGATAAAAAGTTACACAAAAGATATATGAAAGACAGGGAAATGCGATGATATTCGTTCTAGGGGGTTGGGAGAGGGCGGTATTTGCGATCCTCTCGTTTCTTTCTCACAATATTGAATATTATGTGAAATGCATAAGAGTAATCTTTATTTATTATATGGCAAAAATACTTCGCGCGTTCTGATTGGTTCTTGAGTGGTCAGGAACCCCCGCAATGGCTCATGGTATATACTTACAGGTTGTTGTTAATGACCTGTGCGCGCGCATAAAGGGATCAGTGTGCGAAGTAAAGAATGTGTTATTGTGGTTTTTAGAAAAAATACCCTATAATGAAATTCTTATTAACCTTAAACTTTCGGTCTTGACGGGAAATATCAAACTGAGGCCGTGACGTTTAGGACCCCTTTGAAAATCATGTAAATGAACAGGGCTTCCTAATAAAACATTAGATTAGTTATTAGACGCAGACCTGGTTATCGTCTGCCAATACAGCAAGGCCTCAGATTGATATTTCCCGTACAGACCTCACCCTTGGTTAATAAGTAGTTTTGAAAAGCATAGATGTTGACCGTACATGTTCTGCACTTCATGATATTAATCAAGAGACGCAAAAAGTTAAACAGTGTGTAATATTTAACTGATAGGTTTTATTTCACTCAATCGCTGTCCATAGGATCGAAAACAGCAAAGAACTGTAAATTTGGTGTATCTGCTGTCAGTATAAGGGTTTTAGAATTTTTCGTTCAAAGAAATATGATGCATACCTCTCACGTTCATCTAATGCCGTCATGTCAAGCGAATATGTTAATTGGAACCCGAACCACACACCGCAGTTTAACGAAGCGGTCAAATTTAATTCGCAGTAGTTCGTATGGATTAAATTCCTGGTATACACAAGTCACTTAGATATTTGTAGTTTCTTATGCTTGTGCTTATGTCAACTTTGTAAGTGTGAACCAATCTTTACCGGACATTTTCTGTGACAGGTCCGGCTCCTCTGGTGTGTCAAGTTACCAGCCAGGCCCGAGCTACAGTTACCCGGGTTACCGGCCTCTGACCACACCCTTCTCATCTTCACCGCCTCGAGGTTCAGTCGGTAGCTATGGACACTTGTCTCATCTGCAGTTCTCACAAGCAGAGGAGGTGAGACCCCGATGCATTCAGATCAGTAGTTCCAGCTTAGCAACAGGAAAACCTGGAAATTCGCAGAATACCTTTTTTATTCAAAATTCAGGCCTTAAACGCTGAAATACTAAATTGGTCAGGGAAAGTAACAAAAAATCATGAATGGTTGACCCCTTGTGTGAATAGAGTAGTAAAAAACTGTACAGTGATTTGGAATCTAATCAATCAAAAACTGAATCAGAATGAGATGCAGTGTTTAATTACATTTATTGAACTAAGCCAGTTACAAAATCGGAAATACATAGTGGCCTTCAAAATATAGCAAAACAAAACATGGTAACACATGACTTGACTAGTTGAGAACAGAATTTATCTAGTAGAATCTTCGAGTAGGCTGGTATAACAATGTCAAAATTGCTGGTGTCGAGCCCTGTATCCAGTATAGTACGTAACAATACTGAGAATAAAGAAAACCAAATATACACCAATAGACGTTTTCTCGAGGGCTTGTATTTGTAAGCAGTATTTATACAGGACCATCCAATTTAGCGTGGCTAGTTTAAATGGAGTCCTAATATACAGCACAATTTTTGTAGGGGAGGAGTTGACAGTCCACAACACCGGCATTAGCCTACTCCTATCGACAAGTGTGTGGGTTCTTTTAAGTCCCCCGATAGATCGTCGAGAGACTAGACCAACGGCTTCGCGTCCCTGTCCACGGACGGTGTGGCGAGAGAAGGTTGCCCAAAGTTCAACCCTCGACCAGGCCGAGGATTGAACCCGAGGCCTTCTGGTTGGGAGTCAGAGATCTTACCGACTCTGCCAACCACGCTCACCCTTGTACAGGGAAGAGTTTTGCGTTTAAAAAACCTGGGCTTAAACGCCCATTACCCAGCAAACCCCTCTACTTGTCTATCCATGTACCGTTTCAATCGAATAACTACTTGGTTTTTCTCTTAAGTATTCAGTATTGAGAATTGCCATCTACTATCCCTAAATGACTACCTGTAACTCACCTCTGCGTCCGTTCTTTTGTTTATCCCGCCACTTGTCAGTTCTTCAGTCCCAGACTTATTGGTGTTAATACCAGTCAAATTAACTGTTTCAGAGTGCCATTGCCAGTTCAAGAAAATCTGATTCGCAGTTAGACTTCTTCCAAGATCTCAAATCATTAAGGTTTGTATTTCTATGTAGCATGCATTAGTGTTTCAAGTTTCGGGTTATGTTTTGGGGAGATGATAATAACGATGCTTTCGCTCGCCACTTTGCCGCACATTTTTGCGACAAGATTAGATCACCTGCAGTTTGTTGCCATACGAAATAGACCCACATGGTGCGATCAAGGTGCAATTAGACGAAGCTGTAATTGCAGGCGTTCGTAATCGCTCGTAATCGCACAAGTGTGCGGCGAGCTAAAGATGTTTTTACGTAATGAGCTCTTCTAACTGTCGTTTACTTGTTCTTAATGTTGTCTTAAGCAAATGAAAGGAGCAAGATTCGTTTTAGAGTTCACTTTTTTGACAATATTTCTATTTTCTATAGTTTAGAGCGTCTAAAGGAGTTGAATGACAACAAGGAAGCTTTAGAGGACTTTGAATTGTCGCTGGAACTGGTAAGTTTTGTTATGATTGGGCTCAGTTGTTCATTATTATGTTTACCGTAACGTCCGAGTTGTATATTCAGTTATCAGTCTGTAACGTCTTCTTAGTTAATATTAGTCGGATCCCCATAAACCTATGTATCAATGGAAAACTTATAAATTCGTTAAATAATGGCAAGCATAAGTGAATTGGAAAACTGTGCTTCGTGTTAAATCTTAGAATTTTATCCGATCCAAAGATCTTGTTCACGAAAAGTCCAAACTCCATCAAGCCATTTCATTTTATGCCGTCAGTTGTCACCTCGTTAAGGTCAGCACAGATTGTTGTCTAAAACCGTATCAGGAACGTTTTTTCACGTCTTTCAGTTCAGTTTAGAGGCGCGCCAGCGAAGAACAAAGGCCGTAAGAAAAAAGCGAGAACTAAAGAAACTAAAGCGAGATTCTAAAAGTCCCTGGCAGTCTATCGTTTTGCTAAATTTATGGCGATAGTCTAAAAATTGACTAGTTGTGATCTAGAACATAATTATACAACAACTAAATCCTCCTCCTCATCATTATTAACAGCATCATCATTTATCGTCATCTTTATGATTAGCATCATTATTTACTTTTGAGAGTTGTCAATAAACATTTAAATTAGAATAAATACATTCTTTCGACAAAGGCTTCGCCTAACGGTCGGTTGCAGATTTGCTGTTAGTTAATCAATTTATCCGTTGGAGTTTGTAAAATCTTTTGCATTATTGTTTTATTGAAGTTGTACTTTATACTGTTTCTGAACTTGTTTACGGCTACAGGTAAAAAAGATTCGAGAAGATAAAGAAAAAATAATGACGGATATAGAAGAATTAGCAAGTGAGTAATATCAGAATAACTACTTAAAGGTGTCCTTTCATTACGTTTGCCAAGTATGATACTGCTTTCAAGAGAATGTCCGAGGAATCTAGAAGAACCGTATCATACTATAAAGTAGTGACTGATACAATCCAGGAGAGGAGTGTGATACTGTGGAAAATTGACTAGGAGAATCCAGGAGAAGAGTGTGATACGGTGGAAGACTGACCAGGAGAATCCAGGAGAGGAGTGTGATACTGTGGGAGATTGACCAGGAGAATCCAGGAGAGGAGTGTGATACTGTGGGAGATTGACCAGGAGAATCCAGGAGAGGAGTGTGGTACTGTGGCAGTATCACCAAGAGAATCCGGGAGAGGAGTGTGATATTGTGGGAGTCCAAGAGAGGAGTGTGATGTTGTGATGCTGTGAGAGTAATTAGACGTTTTTCAGACACCTGAAATTCAGGGCTTAGAGGGGTCTTTAAATGGAGCTAAGGGATGAAACCGAGGAAACTCAAAAAAATGTGATTTTTTTTTAAATTAAAAAAATTCCTAAATCTTACCTATCGCAATTTTTTCCGTCTGCTTCCCAGGAAGCAACGTTGCTAAGCAACCGGAACTGGAATCCTGTAAGGATGACATTATTCAGAAGGTAGGAATAAAAACCTTTTGATTCAGTTCATAGTTTAGATTCGAAGGGTGGAGAGCAATCCCAAACACAGCATCAAACTAAGAAGATATCTATTGATATTGATTGGTTTTTGTTTTTGTTGCAATTAATTATTTTTATATACTCTGGTTTCATATTATTTTTAATGACAGTTTATATAAGTTTTATTTAAACACGACTACATTTTAACGAGGATATTTTTAATACGTCCTTTGCAGCTAGAGATCACGTGGTACAAAATACGCCAAACTAGAGGGCAAAAGAAGGTGCCTGACTCCAAAACAAAACATAGTTAACAAGAAAAGTGTGTATTTTCTCTGTTTTACATTTCCCAGTGGAGTCTTGCAAATTCTTTTGCCCTCAGTCCAGTTTGACGTATTTTGTGTCATGTGATCTCCAGCTGCAAAGGGCTTATTCCTACGCGTTGTGTCTGAACAAATAAGCAAGTTAAGTAATCAGTTAATAAAGAAACAGATATGATGATTGATTACTAGTTAGTGATTGATTTTTTGATTGGAAGGTAGAACGTTCCAGGCTTTTTGAGCAACGAGTAGAATTTACTCCTTAACCTTTAAGAGTTTAAATTATTTTTCAGAACAAAATGAAGGTAAACTATAGTTCTGTTCAAACGGTCTTTTTGACCAATAGTTGTGGTCGTGTTATAAGCACATTAACGGCTTTGAGTGGTCGGCAGTCTTAATTGTTTCGTGTGTAACTTGAGTTTGTGGTCAGTTACTGTGATAACTCTGTTGAAACTCTGTTAAGACGACGCCATTTTGTTTTATTACAATTTTACTTTCAAAGCCGCGCTGCGTTTTGACTGTACTGTCTTGATCACCTCCCTAACCGTGGCTCACTGGCCAGTTGTTTAAAAAGCTATTCAGTAGCAGCACAATCAAGTTTATTCTTGCCATTTGATTAATATCAGTTTGATTAATTCGTGCCATAATGAAGAGAAATCCACACGATCTCTTGGGTGACGTATTTGTAAGTCTTATTTTCAGAACTCCGAAAGTCACTTTTTCTTACAATTTTAAAGAGAGTGTTCTGAGTCATATGCTTTTGAGTTATTCCGTCAGTCTACCTCAGTGTTTTAAAAACATTTACGAAGGCTCAAGCAGAACAACACTGCAGTACTGAGCCTCTCTCTCCGAGGTTATCAAGTGTAAGTCAAACAACCAGCGGGGTCCCTTTACTGCTGCTCTATGTTCTGTCTTTCTCTCGCCCAGACCCCACGCGGCCTACGGCCAAACGAAGGGTTCTGTCCGTATTTGTAACGGAAGTCAGAGACTTTTCGGCTCTTGTAATTCTGACATTTTGTTCATCATTCTTCATCATACGCCTCAGATCTGACACAGATCGCTTAAACATACTCATTCTCCTTTCCACGAAATGGGTAGTTTTAGTTTCGACCAAAAGTCCAAGGATCTCTGAGTTCCGTCACCGTTGTCTCCAGAGTCCTTCCGTTAGGCCGTAGGCCGCGTGGGGTCTGGGGACGAGAATGTATGTTCTGAGAGGGGCGAGTTTGCCCTCCACGAAGTGAAAACCTAACGAATATCTGTTTGACTCGCCAATAATATGACAAAAACAAACCGAGCGCAAAGGATTACGGTAGTTCATCGCGGGTCTTTTAATGAGAGCTAGATTTATTCCTTATACTGTGTCTCTGTTTGCTTTACAGTATGGAAAGGTATCAGAGCTGAAACGGGAGTTTGCACTCAAAAGTCAGAAACAACAAGAGTTCACTCAGGTTTGTATTTTGAATGAAAATATATTGATTTGACGTTTTTTGGGTATATGTACAGATGTAAACCAAGGTAGGATTTGCTAACTCTTAAATCACCCATCCTTGGGGGGCCTAGAATCCCCCCCCCCCTTCCCCATCATCCCAACACATTTTGAAGTCAGTGTCACTCCTATAACTTGTCGACTTTTCCCTTATGAAGGTTTATTCATAGTAGGATGACGTACCCCGTTGTCATGGAAGTTTGAAAGCTCTATCACATAATTTCTTTGCCTAGATAGTTTCACTTCCGACCAGTGTCTTTGGAGAAAAAGTCAGTGCCCTAAAGTCGTTTAACGCCCTTGAATTCAGTACCTGTATACTTTATCCCATGATTTGTGTGTTCGTCTGACCAAGTTTTTATTTATTCCAACGAGAAACCATCTAAGCAAAAACTGACCTATAAGTCGCACCACCCTGATAGCACTTGGCTGTAAAAGCGAACGTTGTTTTCAGAAACCCTCTTACTGCAGATTATCAAGGCCGGTGGATGTACTGGGTGTGTTTGTAGATACCTGATAAACTGCACAGTGCTGTGACTCGTTAGTGAGTATTGGGCCCGGTTGTTCGTTCGGTTAAGGTTTGAGCTAACCCAGGATTAGGCGAAGCTTTAAACAAAATTCTTTCAGCTAGAAACTTGTCCGGTCTTTCCAAATTATTGTTGAAGAACACTCCAAGGAAACCCCATTACGTAAACCCGAAATGACAGCCCAAATTAATCTTTAAGGATCTTACTTCATTACGGGTTACACATACTGATTGTGACTGGTGACTGTTGGTATCAACGTTGTTTGATTGTGTTGCAGTGTTACTCGCTGATGGCAATTCATACCAATATGGAGCTAGCAGCAGCAGAAGCGGAGGAAGAATCGGAAGTAAGTGTAATTAGTGTTTTTTTCAAGACTTCGTGCGGTATAAGATTTTAAATGGTTTAACCAAACTATGAACTTGCTTTGTGTAGTGATTTAAATGTGGTTTAAAGTTGTAGAGAGATGTTCTCTTTCTCCGTTTGGGCCCTTTTCCTTTCTAGGGCTATCGGCTCAAAAGGGATTACTTGGGATGTCAGTACAACACTTCGACTTCCCACCTTTAAATCACTGTATCTGTTTATTGGTACTGAATGGCCAACTGAGCTAGTATCGTTTACTTTAGTAAAAAAGTTATAGAAAATGTAAGATTTCACCAAAAACAAAAACTAGTTTAGTTTTTTTACATCTTGGAAATTTTGTTTTGATTAAGAAGGTGAAGACTTGAATATTCGGCAAGAACGATCTTCAAGCGTGTGGTGTCAGTTTTAATGTCTTCATGTGGCTTTTAGTACAAGGAAATTTGCATGACCCGAGCTTAATTGTTGGTTAGTTGTAATGACCCCAAATACCAGAAGCGTTTTGCTCAATTTCTTCCTGTGATTTGACTTTCAAAGTATAAATGTTTTCGTTTCTGTTCTGGAACACGTTGTAATTGTTGTGAGGGACGTTTCGTTAACTTGAACACTGCTGGTAATCACGGTAGTGCACATGCGTGTAAGATGAGAGTACTTCAATAACAGTTGAAGTATCTGTGGAATGTTTCAAACAAAAGATGGAATGATCTTTAGCCTGTAGATTGGTTACTTTACGGAACGAGCACACGCGTCAGATTTCAGTTTTTGAAATTTGGTTACTGTTCGAAAAGAAGTTATTTTCGTGGATTGTCGGTGGACCATCGAACTCCACTCAATCGCTTGTAACTACCTAAACTCAAGGTTGATGATTTCTCTATTCTTAATGAAGACAGGCGTCTCTCGTTACAGACGCACACACACACTTTGCATTACCCATTGAGGTAATCAATATTACCTTGAGAGAACACGGTATTTGACTAGAGCAAAGTTCCTCTTTCTACAAGAACCAATGTCTAATAGTTTATCTTTATTCTCCGGGGATGGGCTTTCCTCGGTTATAGTCCAGTTTCGTATTCATAGTTGCCGCTGATTACAATGACTGTAGACTCATTTACTCAGCGTTAGCCTCATCTTGATGTTAGTTATTTTATTGTTGGAAGCTTTCTCGCGGTTATTTATGTATATTCAACACCAAGTCCAGGCTAGTGCTGAAGAAAAAGAGTATGTAGTCATTGTAATCAGCGGCAACTTCGATTACAAAATTGGGCTATTTGGTTGAACATCGTTCTCCTCGTTAAACCCTTACCCGTTTTCAGACCAAATTATGAGAGTTTCCCTACCAGATTTCAGATCTGACCCAGAAGTTTCCTAAGGCGCATCCAACAGTTTCGTCTGAAACAGTTCTCAATTTCAGATCAAAATGTCAAAATTTGTGCCCAGTTTTTGACCAATGCAGCTCGTAAACCCTACCCTCTGACGCTCATGTAATTGGGTATCTCCCGGTTTTACATCCCAGGGTAGTTACTGCCGGGAAGATATTTGGCCTCATTCAAGTCACAGTTATTATTATTATTATTATTATTAATAATAATAATAATAATAATAATAATCTTTATTGAGGTTACCAACATCACAATACTTGTGCTTTTCTTTTTCAACTGATAACTAGAGGATGGAGAATAATATTGCAGTGCACTTTTTAACTCTTTTTTTCCTGATCATTTAGAAAATTGCTGAGGACTTCCTAGGAAGTAAGTTATTCCTTTTGTTCTTACATTGCAGTTGCTTCATTGTGATGAATATTTGCGTGTATGTGCTTGTTTGATTAATTCAGACTTTCTTTAGATGATAATTACTCGGGCCGGAAGGCACCGAGTTGAGGTTTCGGCTCCGTTTTTATTACTCGGGCCGGAAAGCACCGAGTTGAGGTTTCGGCTCCGTTTTTATTACTCGGGCCGGAAGGCACCGAGTTGAGGTTTCGGCTCCGTTTTTATTTTATTTTTTTACTCGGGCCGTAAGGCACCGAGTTGAGGTTTCGGCTCCGTTTTTATTACTCGGGCCGGAAGGCACCGAGTTGAGGTTTCGGCTCCGTTTTTATTTT
>JAOBYE010111783.1:0-19505 GCA_025403585.1 Parazoanthus swiftii | reverse complement strand
TTAAAGCGATCAGTTTGACACAGCGGAGTGAAAAACTTGCGTTTGTTTCTAAGATTATACATGTGTGTTCTCTTCTCCGGCAAGAGTTTGTGGAGGTTGTGGCAGGGATTACCGGTGACGTTCCTAAAAAGCTTTGTGGAGAGCATTTCTCTCCTCTCTATGAAGAAGTCAATCGACGTATGATACAATTACAGGAGGCAAACCAAGCTATTTCACTGGAGAACAAAGCTCTGAAGTCAACTGTGCTTGTAATGGAAAACAAATTGAAGGAAATCAAAACCACGTGTAACGAACTTGAGCAATATTCAAGGCGCGAATGCCTTGAACTGCAAGGAATCCCGCGGCCACGAAGAAATGAAGGGGAGGACACCAACGAGATCGTTATCAAAACTGGCGAACTCCTCGACGTTGAAATTGATGAGAACGACATATCGGTTAGCCATCGTCTCCGTACAAGTGCAAGGTATAAAGGCAAACGGGCATTACCAGCTATTATAGTCAAACTCGTCCGTCGCGACATAAAGGAATCTCTCTACCGTGCTCGGAAGAAGCTGAAAGAGTTCACAACTAACGACATCGGTTACTTTGAGGACAACAAGATATTCATCAACGAAAGCCTGACGGAAACCAATAAGATGCTCTATAAGAATTGCCTGAAGACAAAGAGGGAGCTGAACTTCAATTAGATTGGACCACAAATGGAAAAATTTATATGCGCAAAGATAGAGACAGCCACGTTATTTATATTGAGAATGAGGGTGACCTTGCAAAGCTGCAGTACTCGAGATAAGTACATATGTATAGAAATGACCTTAAGCTACATGATTAACATAATTCAATAACTGTACTAAATGTCTAAGGGCCACTAGTTGCCCTGTTACATGCATCTCTGACAAGGTCACAAATTTCAATAACTTACCATATCTTAATACATCTTCACCTATTTCTAACATCCTTCATCTTACAAACATTGATGTTGATTTCAACATGCCATCTGATCAAAATTTTAATTATTACAGTGCACATGATTTTCACTCAAATTGTGATATATTGTTGAATGCTCAACAGACCTGCAGCGTTTTTCTGCACTACATTGCAATAGTAGAAGTTTGGCAGCTATTAAATTATGATCATTTTATCCACATGCTTACTGAATTACATTTCCCATTCTCAGTGATTGGGCTTTCTGAAACAAAGATAAAAACTGATTAAGACATCTTATCAAATATTGATATGCCAGGATATGATTTCATTTCACAACCAACTCTCTCAAACGCAGGAGGCGTTGGTTTCTATGTAGACAAAGATTTGAACTACATGGTTCGTTCAGATCTGATAGCTTCTGATGCAGACTATGAAGCACTTTGGATTGAAATTCATTTTCATGATCAACCAAATCTCATTTGTGGTGTTCTATATAGACACCCAAATGGAGATATTGATACATTTATGGAATATATCAACATGACATGTGAACAGATTCACCATCAGAATAAATACTCTCTATTAATGAGAGATCTTCTCAAGGAATCCAACCCCTGCCCTGATAATTTTCTAAATACTCTTGGTTCTTTCTTCTATCAACCACATATCCTACAACCGACCAGAATTACTGACCACACTGCAACTTTAATTGGTAATATTTTCTTCAATTCAATTGAACATTTCACTATATAGTAATATAATTTACGAACTTACAGATCACTTACTGAATTTCATTATAGTAACCAAATTTTCCTCAGTTCCAAATAATATAAAACAATATAAAAGGGATTATTCTAACTTTAGTGAGTCAACTCTGATTAATGAAGTGCAATCTGTGGATTGGCGGACAGTATTAATCCCTCATACCGACCCATCAGACTTGTTTGATACTTTTTACTCTAAAATATCAGAAATAATAGACAAATATGTTCCTATCAAACAGCTGTCGAAGAAAGAAAGAAAGAAAGTAACTGTCAAAGCCATGGATTACGCCAGCAATCAAGAGGTCCATACAGTCATGTAAAAAACAAACTTTATAAACAATTCCTGAAAACTAATTCACATTTACTATCACTGCAAATTTAAACAATATAGAAATAAAATAAATCATCTCTTAAAGATCAGCAAATGACAGTATTACAACTCATATTTCCTGCGATATGCAAAGGATAAATTATACACTCTAAGCACTCTGCAGGCCACAGATTTATAAAAAAAAATTGTTTTAAATGATAACGACATAACTGATCCATCATTTATTGCCAATGCTTTCAATAATTATTTCGCTGATGTAGGAAAGAATTTAGCCAATGCAATACCAGAAGTTCACAAGTCACCTTTTGATTTTTTAACTGATCCATCAAGAAATAGTTTTTATATTTCACCCACTACAGAAAACGAAATTCAAGATGAAATTTCCAAACTAAAGACTGGTAAGGCTGCAGGTCCATTTAGTATACTTGTTAAAATTCTTAAAGTACTTAAAATTGTGATAGCAAAGCCTTTAGAGACCGTATTCAATATTTTATTCGTAACTGGAATTGTACCAAACAGTTTTAAAGTAGCAGAAGTGCTTCCTGTGTACAAAAAGGGCTCACAAACAAACTTATGCAACTATCGTTTTCGATCTTTAATAAGCTACTTGAGAAGCTTATGTGCAAGAGACTGACTGATTTCCTTGAGAAAAGCAATATGTTTTATGATCGGCAATTTGGCTTTAGGGCAAAACATTCAACTGATCATGCAATCCTCAGTATTATTGACAAAATCCAAAGAGCAATTGATGAAAGAGATTTCTCTTGTGGAATATTCTTAGACTTCAGTAAAGCTTTCGATACAGTGAATCACCAGATCCTTTTAAAGAAATTAGAACATTATGGTATTAGAGGTATAGCAAGAAACTGGTTTGCTTCATACCTCTATAACCGACAACAAACTGTGGTTATTACTAATACAGCATCAGACTCACAAAATATCTCATGTGGCATTCCACAAGGATCTGTTCTTGGACCCATATTATTTCTGATATACATAAACGATTTCCATTCTTGCTCTAAACTCTTTGATTTTCACCTCTTTGCTGATGATGCTAATTTATTCTATAAACACAAAAGCCTTGCTACCCTACAAACTAATAGAAATGCTGAACTTACTAATGTACATACTTGGCTTTGTGCAAATAAGCTTTCCCTCAATATAAAAAATACCATCTTTATAATTTTCCATCCAGCACAAAGGAAATTACAATTTAATGTAAGTCTCTTTCTTAATAAAAAAACAACTTCAACAAGAAAAGTGCATTAAATATTTTGGCATCCTAATTGATTCTCAAATTAGTATGAAACCCCAAATAGACCAGTTTCATAGCAGTCGTAGTTGCCGCTGATTACAATGACTACAGACTCATTTACTCAGCGTAGCCTCGTCTTGATGTTAGTTATTTTATTGTTATTTATGTATATTCAACACCAAGCCGAGGCTAAGGCTGAGTAAAAGAGTCTGTAGTCGGCGGCAACTACGAATACGAAACTGGACTATTGAGAGTATTACAAAAACGCTTAAACGCAGTGTTGGTATCTTATCAAAGATCCGCTATTTCGTTAATACTGACATTCTTAAAAATCTTTACTATTCACTAATTTATCCATTTCTGATATATGGAATAATTGCTTGGGGTAATACATACCACACCACAATTAATCCTCTTTATATCTTACAAAAAAAGCAGTACGCATTATGAATTTTTCAAATTTTAGAGAGCACTCAAGCCCACTATTTAAACTCTTAAATATTGTTAAACTATGTGACCTTAGCTTGTTAAACTTCAAACATCAGTATTTATGTTCAAATTTTATAATGGTTTATTGCCCCCTGCCTTTGAACACTTTTTCACTCCTGTCAAAAGCATTCATTCCTACAATACTAGGTCAGCAGCAAATCAGTCATATTACATACCTAGAGCAAGAACTAATTATGTCCTCTATAATATTAGGTTTAATGGCACAAAAATATGGAATTCAATTGGAGAAGACATCAAACAGTCTAGTTTGAAAACATTCAAAGAAAAATTGAAAAGGGAATTTATAAATAATTATTAATTTTTAACAGTTGTTGTGATTGCTATATGTTATGATTTGTTTGCTGTTCCTTGCTTTATTGTAACTAATCATAGGTTGTATTTACATGCTCGTGTGTTTTGTGTACGTGTGTTTGTGCATGTTTCCAATGGTGATTCTAAATTATTATTTTTTTGTAAAACCGACCAAATTATGTAAATTGTAAATTATTTCTGCAAAGTCTGGCTTCCTGATCCTTTAACTCTTTATGGTTATTACAGGAAGCCAGTACCCTTTTTGATATGTAACTTTGTTTATCTTATTATTGTAATTTTAATTTCCAAGGGTAAATAAAGAGAGTTGTTGCAACCAAGGAACAGTAATGAAAAAGCTTTTTAGGGTTGATCAAGCGACACCAATCTTAAGATAGAAAAAATCAAGGCAGGGAAAGGCGGGAAATGGCGGTCAATATGACCCCCCCCCCCCCACACCCCCTACAGTGTTTCAAAATTACAATCCGCACGCAAGACAGTATGGTCATCCAGCGGATATTAACTGACATATTGAACACGTGCCATGTTCCCTGCACGAAAAAAGAATTCTTTGCCGATACAGATTCATGTATAATTCAAATAGTTATGAGAACAAAAATAATAATAACCCTTAAATGGTCAAGATGGGGTGGTTGGCGACACCCCCCTCCCCCGCCCCTTCTCTTCTTCAATTTTTTGAAGGGTTTTCAATATTTTCCGTGGCTGTCACCTATTAGCTAACACGCTTTTGGAAGCGGTTTCTGACATGCCCTCCCTTTTTAACGATTCAAAAAAACGTTTTATCAAAATTATGTACCTTGTGTTTTATTGCAGTATTCATTACAAATCCACGTTCTAATGGACAGTTATGCGAAATAAACTGTTTATATTGGTATACTGGTAAGTTGCCAGCAGGTACATTAAAACCGCGGAAATTCTCGTACACAACGGCTTGATAAAAAGAAAACGGTATAAATGGTAGAATGCAGTACTTTGTTAGGTTTTAACAGACTCCGACCCCCTGAGGACAAAAACAGCGACCGGTCCCTACTGATGACTGAAGGTGGTGTAAAAACAGTAGAAACCTTGCAAAAGCACCATTAATCTTGATTAATAAGAGGATCAACTTTAATCGCTCCGAGTCTTTGCATCAAACACCGGATGAGCCGGTCGAAATTGAAAGCTCTGTTCTATAAATCGCTGATCCTTTCGCCGGAGCGTTTAATCAACGTTCCTGCGACGTCAATCGATTTACTCTCATGATCGATCATATCCCTTTGACGCGTTCCCTTTAGTTTCCTAAAATAAACGTTTTTTGAAAAAGAACCGGATAATTTTGCCGAGGCTCAGTGTTCTTAACTTCTTTATAGTCAATTTAGCGTCAAAAAGTTATTAAAGTGTTTCTATATTTATAAAAGGAATAAATGTTCTAGCTGGATAATTGGGATTAATTTTTGGATCTGAGATAAAACTTTTAAGTCTAAGTTTAATTAATCTTAACCAGTTTTAAATTTCGGGAAATCTGAGTCACGGATTTTTTATGGTTCATTCTGATAAATTAAAGAAAAAAACCATATCGATATAAACCATGTTATTTTCAAGGGACAAAAAAACGTATACTGCGATACAAAGTTACAAAATGGTATGCAAGCATATAATTGAAGGTGAAAAAAACCAAATAAATGAATAAGCCAGTTTCCAAAACCAGGCGCAGAACAACTTTAGGGCTTCAGCTGTCAGGTAACATTCTGTTTTGGAAACATCGGGTTAAGAAAGAAAAAAACATGAGCTATTTTCAGAAAAAGTTAAATCATAAAATGTCACAGAATAATTAAACAGGGGGTTGTGACCACCAGCAAAACCCTTTATTTGCTCTGCGCATGTTTGGAAAACTGCTTTATGTTTACCACTGACTTTTCAAACGTATGGACAAATTTATTATCATGAACTAAATGTTTAGTATTGGACTCGTAACTTCTCAGATAAAAAATGGAGATGTTTTACTTGAATGGTTTTAATCTTAGTGCGCACCACTTCCGTCGGTCTTAATTTTTGATGGTTCGAATTGAATTGTTGAAAGTACTTATTTGAATATCAGTTTTCTTCGGAACAAGACGGGAAACTCGCAAACTGAGGTTCAGTCAAAGCCGAATATCTCTGCCGTACAACACGGCCAGGTTCGAATATCTACTTTGCGAGTTAATTACCCTGACTGACGTAAACAGGTAGAAAATAGACGACTCGCAGTTTAATCGTGGCAAACAAATACTTTTGAATTCTAGACTGACGAACGTATAGTTAATCTTTTTGAGCCTCCCTGGCTGGTAATGTGATCGATCAATAAAGTCGTTTTTCTATTAATATCCTTTGCGCAAACGTTAACAAATGGAGAACAAGTCTTTAAAGGCAACTCTTAAAGGTAAAATAATCAACATTCTAGCAGGTACAAACTATAACAGATTGTAATTCTCTTCAAAATTCTGTTTTTGAACATGCACTGAAATTCGACGGTGTCAGTTTGAATTTAAAGTTTTTTCCAAGACTAGTCATGCATATGACGCAAAAAAAGTATTAACACAGTTAGCTTTTTTCCAAGATTCTGGAAGAAATATAAACAGCACATTGAATAGTGTGGCAGCACAAGTGTCAAAACTCACATAGATCGTTTTATTATTCTTTTGGCCATACGTATTCTAATTCGAAATATATTTATAGTTCGACATACGACAATGGATTCCGACTTTTAGCCAGCTGTAGCACAAATTTATCACTGATATATGCTTTACTGAACTTATTTTTAAACCAAAAGTATAAAACATTTTCTTGTATAAAAGTCATAATATTTTGGTATCCTGTAGTTCTTTACTCAAGTAGTTCTCTTCGGAGCTGTCGACAATCTGGAAAAATTAAACAGTCAAAAACGGAATACTTTAGGCTATAAACGCCGCGAAAGCAATATTTTTTTATACCTGTCATGGTTACATAGTAATTTTTCACGAAGATTGAGAGGACTGTTTTTTATAAGTGCTGATTTTAACAACGACGACTAAAACTTACTGATTGATCTTATCGTGTTAATAACCGCGTACTTATCTTGCAGTTGAATTATGACACTTCGTTAAAGTTAGAACAAGACCTATTTTAAGACCGTAAAGCTCTTGTTTACCACACAATGCCGGCGCTCGGGTGGCGCGCAAATTGAGTTTCACAAAGAACAGAGTGAGGTATGTATGTATCTCTATGTTTGTTAATTTTACTTTGGCGTAATATAAAAATATATTATACCAGAAAAATACTCTGGGAGAGTTTTAGTAAAAATTCTTTATGAGCAGGACCATTAAACCAATAGTATTATATTTAAGCTAAAAATGTCCTGTTTAATCCATTGTGAGCTATTCTGACATTGCCGATCGAGCAGTCCAAGCATATCTTCTTACATCTTTTACGCGTTGCTTCAAATAAGCAGCTCAGTTGGTTCTCGAACGGGACTGAATTTATCCAGGTAAGCGCTTTTAAGCTCAAAACTAAGGAAATATACTGAGTTTATAGTTCCTATCGATAAAATAATTATAATAAGTAAAAGAAAGGGTATCGTACTCATTGTTCTTCTTACATTATTTTAAAAAGCGAGAAATGAGTAGCATATGTTCCTACTACTATTTCTACAAATTTTCATTGTGTCTTCAGAAGCCGTACCGTTTCATTTCCCAAATTTCTAAGATAAATTTTGTGGTTTCTTCGATGTTGATTGTTTTAAATTTGCAAGTAATTACAGTTGTTTTCATCTTGATAACTTCATTGCCTGTACGCACAGGCAAGTAGTTGAACCTTCGTTCTTTTGTCATGGGTTTTTGACGTTTTGTTGTATTTTTATTTTCTTTTTGTATAAAAATACGACCAATTCAGGAACAACTTGAAGATAAACTTGCCAAAATACTAAAAATAACGAGCTTTTACCAAAATTATTTGGTTCTTAGTTACACCAAGAAAATGTGTATGAATCAAACTGTCGAGCTGTGCAAGACGATTTTACAGAGATTGGTATTCTTTCATGGATGAGACACTGTCGCCCAACTTAATGATGGTCTTGCCTATTATAGATGTGTCATTCAGTCAGTAATGGATTGTTGTTGAGTAGTTTTGGGAAATTCTTCCCAACCAAATCTAGACAGGTCCTCTAAGCTACAAAAAGTGCTGTCAGGTTAATATTAGATGTCCAAAGTAAGGTTGAATAATGCGCCACTTTTTTAAGCCCGGATGGTTACCAATTGATAATCGTATTAAGTTCTTTCATTGCCTCTTAGTTTTTAAGTCATTGCATAATTTAATTCCAAGTTATCACACTAGTTTACTTAAGTCTTTTGACACACTATGCACAGAGAAACGTTAATACATGTCGTTATTAAAGAGCAGTGCAATTTCCCAATTTGGGAAATATAGGTACAAACATGAACTAAGCTACAGTTGAGAAAAGCCTTTTAACGTAATTAAACAGACACAATTCCAAGAAATATCAAGAACACATTTGAAAACAATTAAGGATAAACTGGCTTCGTAAACAGCTAAGAAAATACAGTCTCAGTCCAATAAAAATAGAGTTAAAAGCCATAGCATAGTAGAGAGAGAACTGGTTATGAATCTCGGCCGGATTCTTTGTTATGAGTTTTTGTTTTCTATCCCTTTTGTTCGTTGGCATTGACGGTGCACAAAACACAAAAGTTGTTGAAATGCACATGAACAATTGATCAGCTAAAATTTTTAGGCTCAGACTTGTCACACATTGACCTAAGCAATCTTCACTGTCACGGTTTGTTCAACCTAAGACAAAACAGCTTAATTTGTACACTCCTTTTGTAGTTTGTTGAGTTTCACAACCAGTTATAGGCCCGGGTTAAACGTCAATCTTAGCAGGTGTCGAACTAAAATCAATGATAAAACGCATGATAAGTTCGAAATGTATCCCAATTAAGATCGACTGATTCAGTTTTGATCGACGCAGTCGCTCTAATCGGTTGTCGATTAGAACGGCATAAGATCGACTGAATTTCTGTCCACTGAATAAAGTTCGACACTTGACTCAAAAGGCTAACTTAGATAGTTTCGGTCAACCCAAAGAGTAATTTAGTTCGCCGCATGCTAAAATCGACATTTAACCTATGGCTATAGAGAGCAGAAGTGTGTGATACACGCTAGTCTGCGATACAGGCCTTGACGCGCCCAGATGCGCTGTTCAGTTTTTTAGCTATGTTTTGTCCGCGACCGAAACTGAAAAAGATTCTGGCGCCTTTGGACTCACCGCTCGTGACCTCGCTTCGACAGATTAACAGAGCTGTAACAGAGCCCATTTGTTCAAAGAGTAGATAACTTTATCAAGCGGATAACAATTTACGCGTTCTTAATTTTGATTGGACAACGAGCAAATTTTATCCGATGAATAAGGATTTATCTTCTGGATAAAGTTATCAAGCCTTTGAGGCAACCGAAAGCAGAGCGTTAGCAGGGCGCATTCTTTCCAGCCTCAAGACGCCTGACTTTTAAATTTTCTCATATGTTTATTGCCATCTTTTCAATTCTTCATTTGTATATATATGTATATATTCGGCCTGATATTTCGTAAACAGAACAGCAGGTACGTCTTCTTCCGTCAAAACAACTTCCTCCATGTTTATTTCGTATAATAATGTTGGAAAACTAACTGGTAAACCAACTAAATAACCCAAAATCCCGAACCAATGGCCAAGAGCTAGCGACACGATGCGACACGCGTTTGTTTGTCCCATCCCGGTGTGCACCGCGAGCAGAAAACGTGACGTCAAGAGTAGAGAGTGCTATTCACACGTACGTTTAGTTAGCTCTAATAAACAGGTCAAGTGTGGAACAACGATAGCAGTACACAGAGTTATTCATTAGGTGTAATTGATCAGCCAGAACAAGACAGAGCAATCCGTAATTTGGAGAGGATATCATTCATGTACCTGAGTGTACATGAGTTATACCCATTTATGTGCCGTCCGTGGTTGGTCTAGTCTCTTGACGTTCTATCGGGGGACTTAAAAGAACCCACATACTTGTCGATTATAGGAGCAGACTAATGCCGGTGATGTGGACTGTCACCTCTTGCCCCTACAAAGGGCCTGTATAATCGGGAAAACCTGTAGCAGTGTCTCTCTCCCTTCAGGGAAAAAGATAATAAGATAAAAAAATACATCTGAAATAAAAGTCGGAGGCGTTTGGAACAGTGTTCTCTGACAAACTCGTTCCCAGGGTCTTTTGAGTATTTTCTAAAATGGTGGTTTCTGAAAAACCGTTATTTTGAAAAATACCCAGAGGACCCCTGAAACGAGGTTGGCGTTCCCAATCACAATACGCCAGTTCAACCAAAATGAAATCCTCAAGAAAGTTAAGATGAGCAGTTAGCTTCGGCTCAAAGTCCAAATACAAAAGAATAGGTTGCATTGCAAATACTGTTACGCATAGATTTAAAATACGTTTTGTTCAATTTAATTAACGTAAAGGCTAAAATTTGTCGAAACTTTACACTGGAAAGATATAAAAACATTTAATATTTAAGTGACCATCTTTAATTCCAAAACATGATTACTTTAAACACAGGGACTTAAGAAACTTTAGAATCTTACTAGAATATATATGTAGATAAACTAAAGAAATAAAGAAGCTTTGAGTTGCCCGAAGTGTTGTTGGTGTCGTGGTCTCGTCCACGACTCAGTAAGAATCTTAGAAATGGCTTAAAGTAAGAAAGACACGAACAATCCGTGGGGGGTGGGGGTGGGGGTACTTCAAGGCTAAAATGGTAGGGATGACCGTCGGAAAGCACGAATTTTTACCCTAAAAAATGCCTGGTCAGAAAAAAAAACCACCTTAAAAATACTCCTTGGTTTTAAAACACCCTAAAAAATACCTGGATTTATTGACATTTCAATTTAATCAGTTCTGGCTAGATTCTCTTTAGCGTACTATTTTATTTCAAAGAACCTCTAAAATATACCGGATTTTCTTCGGAGTGCTATTTTTGCTCAAGAAACCCTAATAAATACCGGATCGCCGATTTTAACCCATGAAAAATATGACGGTCATACCTACCATCAAAATATAGGGAGTATTCCCCCCCCCGGCCATCAATGCCTTAGGCAAGTCAAGCTTCTTTATTCAGCTCACAGTTTACAGAGATTTTGGTAAAAGTCGAAACTCCTCGTACAAAACGTTGTGATTTTGCTTTAAAACAATCCCTCCTACGCTGTGAGTGTAAATAGATCTCGGCGTCATACGACACTTTTTCTCTCAGTATAGCACTTTTTGTTGTACAAGCGCGATAAATTGTTGGTCATATTAACCGCGTGAGATCGACGGTGTTTATACTTTTCCGTGACGAACCTAGCTATTTCAATGACGTCTAGATAAAATAGTTAGTACAAAACGAACTTATTGAGCATTAATAAATGTTGATTTCTATGGAAAAGAGGGAATTCAGAATCAACCTGCTGAAGTTAATTTGAATAATTAAACATTTAAAAAAGTCTCCTCCTCTGGCTCAAAAACATATTATCTTATTATTTACAGGAAGTCGTTGTTTTAAATATCCCTGGAGTGTATATAAATTTTTTTTAGTGTCACTTTGAAGCTAATTAAGTTGATGAACTATTGTAGCTTGGAACTTATTCTCTTATTGATTTTAAAGTAGTTTTCAAAGACTAACTTAATAATTTGCCCGAGGAAAAACGAAAAAAAACTCACAATTTTTGTTTGACACATTACTTAGAAAAAATATTTTATTTCGAGTTGTCGTTCAATCCCGAAGGAACTCTAGAAATAGTTTTGGCTCACAGATTGTAGCTACCACCCACCTATACGTACAAAATGTTCACGATAACAATTTGATCTGTAGTTCAGTTGCGTTGGAGTATTGACTAAAATGTCTCGTAATAATAATAATAATAATAATAATAATAATAATAATAATAATAATAATAATAATATTAATAAATTTATTATATTTATTATTATTTTTATTTTTACAAGACAATAACAATAAAAGGCTGATAGTTCTCTTTCTACGTGTCAAGTTTAAGGCGATTTGTCTCAGTTTCCTGTTTCTAGAGAAACATAAAAAATATTTTTGAGAGTCAATGGGAGACAGTGCCCCAAGACCTGACAAAATTGTCTTACAACCGTCTGTCAGTCTGCAGTTTGAAGACAGTTTTAGCCGCCTTAATTTAAATGCGGTTCCCTCTGGTTTCGAAACAGGGAACCCGCTAAGAAGGGTTAAGGCGGCTTTTTTTGCGTATGGACATATGTTCAGATTTTCTTTTCGGTTTCATGTTTAGCTTTTATTTATTGCTGTTCAGTTATTTGAGTGTGCAAAATAATATTCCAATTACAGGATGTTTTTTCTTGAAAAACATAATTTGTGTATTTTAAGAAACAGCTCAAAAGGAAACGGCACTTTCTTGATGTAAAACGAAACGGACGAAGATAATATCTACGGAAGAAGCCGCACGGTCTACAAAGGAGTGACAAAATTCTCTTTAATATCAATTTATTGCATTCTACGTCATCCCTCAATCGAGTACAGATAGGTTTTGCCTATAATAGCCATTTGGCGATAGCCATAGACATAAAACAACTCCATTGACCAATTTTTGATATTACTGCGAAGAAGTTTTCAAATATATATTAAATAATCCTTTTGTGTTCATTATTTCTACAGCACTGAAACGTACATATTTTTTTATTTCACATTTTTAATAAAATCGTTTGTGTAACTCTCATTTCTTGTAAGTGGATTACGTGTGAAATAAAAAAGATAATGACTGATTTATTGATTGACTGGTTGATTTTGTTGATTATTCCTCTGTGAATTGGTTGCCCTTACATGTAGTTTTTTTGCGATTACATTCCCATGGATGTTTACAAGCTAAAGAAGGAGCAAATGAACAGCGCTTAAGTCGGCTTCTATAGAGTCAAAGATCAAGAGACCAAAACTTTAACCTGTATGTGCGACAGGGTTTATCAACTTAGAAGATGAATTCTTAACACTAGTAGCGTATTTAAACAAGACGCAAACAAAGACGCCAGCGCAAGGACATTCATAAGCAATCGCGCGACGCAAGCAAAAAGGTTACGTGTGGGTGAATGCCTCTGTCTTTGTCACCAGAAAATTCATAAGTCTTGTTCACACCAGTGGCACAAACGCAAACGCAGACGCAAGCGTAAGGACATTCACACCAGCAACGCAAGTGAAGTAAGCGACTCAGGCGCCCGCCCCTGCGTTTGCGTGACCTCCGTTCGCACGTGGAAATTCGTGAAGCAAGATTAAACGCAAGCGCAAGGTGTGCGCAAGAAAAAGGAAATTTTCCTTTTCTCTTGCGTCTGCGTCAAGCTACATTCACTCTTGCTTTTATTATTCTTGCGTCTGCGTCTGTGCTTGCGTTTGTGTCTCTAGTGTGAACGCGCCTTGAGACAAAATCAAACGCAAGCGCAAGGCGTGCACAAAGAAGGCAAAGTTTGCTTTTTCTTGCATCTGCGCATGCGCCTGTGACACTTACGTATTTTTTTTTACCTTTCCGTCTGCGTTTACGTCTCTAGTGTGAACAGGCCTTTAAATATGTTTTACTCAAGCTAGAGCTGATTTAAGATTGTTTTGAAATATTAGTGACCATGGGAAATCTTCTGTCATATCCATTTTCTTGCATCATTTTTGTTTGTTCGTTTTTTAAACCAAGAAGGTTAGGTTGCCTTCGACACAAAATTTTCAAGAAGTTATATGAATTTTTATTATCTTTTAAGTTTCTTACCCATGTCAGTTATTTGTATTCAAAATAATATCTTAACTACTCTTGTAAAAACGTAATTTGTGTATTTTAAGAAACAACTCAGAAGGAAAACGGCAGTTCCATTTTGTAATGCGAAACGACTGAAGATAATATATACGAAAGAAGCCGCACAGTCTACAAAGGAGTGACAGAATTCTCTTTAATATCAATTTATTGCATGCCACGTCAGCTAGTGAGATTTTGTAATTCGCTAAAACACTACTCAAAAATCACCGTAGTATTATTTTAGTTATATTGGTATAGTTTTTCGTTTTAAATTGCAAAATTGAACAAGATGCAGTTTTCTGCTGATCGAATGTGGGACACGCTGTCTGGAAAGAAATTCAAATGACAAATTGCCAGCTGCTGTTATCAATCGAGTCAGTTTGTCTACACCAATTTAATGATCATGTATTTCACATCAACCAAGAGTGGATAATCCCTTATTAGGATTACTATTAGGATTATATTCTCTTGTATCAACCTATTTAGACTACGTTTAAGCATTTTAACACATTTTTGCTTGGACTATAAATATATGCTATTCGTTCGGATTTCTAGGTTAAGATAATTAAAGTAAAAAGTTTTTGAACGGTTTTCTTTCGGGGCAGTGATAGATTGATTTCCGGCACACCAGTTGAACTGACCAAAACTCGACAAGCTTGTTAAGTCTGACAAAGCAACAAATGCCGTGCTATGCAAAATAATCTGTCATGATTCTCACGAACGCGAGCCGGTCTTGACATAAATATACATAACTTATGTCGATAGCGGTGAAAGCGATAAAGATTAGTAAATGATAAGGATTATGATTATGATATTAATAACTGATAATGATAATGATAAATATAGTAACATTGTTGATGATAATGGTGATAACGATAACGATAACGACAAAGACGATGACAATGATAATAGTGAAGATAGCAATAATAATAATATTATTGTTATCATTAATAATAATAAATAAAAATATTAACAATAGTAATAATAACAATATTAAAAATAGTAACGTTATGAGAATAATAATAATAATAATAATAATGATAACTAATTATAATTATAATTAAACAAAATTATAATTATAATTATAATAGTAGTAGTCGCGTTGTTTAACGAGGGTAGCATCATTACAGGAAATTTCTTTAAAGTCCTTCAGTTTTGTAGATATTGAGCAGTTTATTGTAGATGTTTGGGTGTTTTGTTTGACGGCACGCTTCTGTTTTTGTACGAACCAGATCATTGAAATTGTGGCTCCAATTTCCTTTTAGTCTTAACATCAAATTAAACTCGTTTTTATCTTAAATTTGTGCAAATAAAAATGCTGCTTTATACTATCCAACTTTAGTTCGCGGATTACAAAACATCATATTTTGGCTTGGAACGAGTGCGAATATCCTACGATATTCGTACAGTAGAAGTTATTTTGTAGAGTTGTTCGTTACGCATCGCTAGTCACACATCAGGTCCGTGTGTCGGCCGCTGTGTTTAACAAACCGTTGTTAATGGATTTGTTTAGTCGTTTTGTTTTCACCGAAAGAGTTTTGCTATTTGATTGGGGAATTTACATACAAAAAAGTGAAACACCAAAGAGAAAATTCAACAGAATTTTGTTTTGCTTTCAAGAGAATATTTCGATCGGCAGTAGTGAACTCGATCAAGCAAGAGATTTGCAGGATGGCAAAAATGGGGGATGGACCACTCAATTGAAATCTCAATTGAAGAACTGAATTTGTGCTTGGATGGTGAAAAACACGAGTTAGACTCTTTCTGTTGTTAATTTAAAGCTAACGCCAAATGACATTTGAAGAAAAAGTAGAGACGCAGCAATGCCTCCACTGGATTTTGAGTTTGTAAACTGTGAGTAACTCCTTGTTTACTGTTTTCTCTGAAACAATACAATATCAAACATATCATTTTATCAAAATATAAAAATGCAATTTTTAATCTTAGCTTTCATAACTTAAAAGTGCAAAAGACCGACTATTGTAAATCATTTAGAGAAAAGAAACGAAACTAATTATCAGCCGATGTTGTTGATTCAACCATCAATCGTTTTCATTTCAGAAGTTTGTGCAAATGTTTTGGTCAAACTTTACATTTAATTCTCCTAATAGGTGGGATCAAAATAACTTAAAGTAAAAACAATGTGTATATTTTCGTCATAGTTTTATTGGTATCAACAAAAAAAGACTGTATAATTTTTTGTGTCTAAAAATACACTCGCGCATTTCGTCAAAACTTTTTAAAAGTTACGTTTTGCTTTCATGATCTATAAAGTCACTCAGCATTTTCATGACAAAAAAGGGAGAAAAAGTTGGATAATAATTCGGGCTCGCCAGAACACTACACGACTCGTAAAAACATCCACCCATACTACACACTAAACTGTCTAATAAGGTTTAGATATTTCATACACGATGCGTGCCTTTTTCCGTGTTTTAGTCAACTTGGTGATGCAAAGTACACGCCTTTTGCCTAAAAGAACAACCATATTATAAGAACAGGTACACTAGCCCAGATTTGCACACGTTTTAGGAACAAGAATAAGATAAAATGGAAACTTAGCTCATGAGATTTGAATTAGGACGACAAAACTCGACAGGAACTGTCTATATGACGCTCTTAAAATAGATAAAATGTATGATTCAGAGGATTTATATATGTTTTGTGTTAATGTATTGCTAATTTAACATCATTATTTCATTTGCCAAACAGTAAACAAATAATGACTCTTACATTCTCTAAAACCTCTAACGCAAACACAAGCTTTATATTGAAACCACTGATTCATTGTCAGTATTGTATGCACATTTTGAAAGATGTTGTTTTTGCATAAAGACAGTGCATGTACATATTAAGGTTTTTCCATCATAGGTGACGCTTCTGAAAGCCTTTTATTCACAACACCACTCAAATTGTCGTATAGTTAGTTGTCTATTTACACAACTGAGGTTGCAATTAATTATAAAACACAGAATTAAATTATTAAACGAATGCACTAATAATGTACTGTATTGATGACACTTGTTTGCTTTAACCATCATGAAATGTTTTTAGGTGAATTTTGAGAAACCTTGTTGGAAAACCTGAAACAAGGCTTGCGCAGGTTTCATAGTTTCTCAGCTCTTCGTAATTCCTTTTTCACTGTTTATTATAGATATATAACCCTTACACAACTCATATAAATGTATTAAAGTCGTTGTTGTCCCGTACATGACGAAACAATATACACAAAATTTCTTGTCTGTTAGGCTTTTCCTATATAATCTATAACACAAATGTAAAGGCTAAATTTTGATAAAGTCTTTTTTCCTATTAGTTTGAGTTAATAACCTCGCTTCATCTGCAATTTCCTTTAATTACTCAACAAATTTCTTGTCTATTCACGTTTTATTTAAACAGAGCTTAAAAGGAAGAAAAAGCCAAGCTAGAGGAAAAATAGTTACAGAAATCTTTGTACGTTTTAGTTTCAGTTTTTACTTCAATGCAGTAAATCATTTTGAATCATACGTATACCCAAGTGAGTTCAAACAGCCATGTGCTACTCGAAGTTTAGCAAAGACAAAAAGGAAGTTCCAATGATACGGAACTGGTAATATTTGTAGTCTGTCAACCTCAAGAGATCGGAAATGAATGTTATTTTAAGAAACTTCAGGATAATGGCACATCTTTATGCAAATCGCTGCAGTGAATAAATAGAAATAATTGTAGCAGCGGTCCGTAAAAAGAAACACGATATTTATTTTTCAGATCTTCTTTTGGGAGCTTGCGGAAAATGGACAGTCTTGAAAAGAGAGGGATTATATATTCGCTGTTGTTGTTTCAGATCGCCAACTTGACTACAGCAGGTAAATGTAATTATATTAGTTAAGTGTCCGGTCATTAGAAACAATTTCAGGAGTTAGTTACGGCAAAACATCCACGTACATTTTATTTTACCAAGCACATTTGGAACTTCGATCCAAACGAAATTACAAAATGAACGCGGGAAAGTAGGTTTTCAAAAACAGTATTTTTTAAAATAAAGTTGTATAGTTACAATATGCGAAACAGTTCATGGCCTGCGAATGGATTGGACTCTATTTTGATATCAACAAATGCTGAACCAAAGTGATTTCTGTAAAAGTGGTTAAGGGTGTTTATAAATATCGCTAAAGTATGCGGACAGGTTCTTGCTGTAAAGTTTCACTCAGTTGTTCAAAGTCGGTTAAGTAATTTTTCTTTTGAAGAAATATTTCACTGTGGGAAGTGCTTTTCCTGCTTCGTGCGTGAAAGAATGTGCGTGTGTGTTTTTCTAAAGATGACGTACCTGTTCAGACTCCCGCGTGGTGTAATATTGCTCTGTTTGTCGCAGAGTTTCTCACACTCGATCTCACTGCGCAAGCATTTTTCAGCTGGATATTGTAGAGTTGTGAAATAAACCGAAAACAAACACTATTATCGCAAATAGACTGTAAAAGCGGCGAACTTATACATTTTGTGTTAATCCTTAGTAGCTACTATCACACCAACTCATCCGTCTTTACTTCATTTTACTATATTTTACTTTACTTTACTTTACTTCACTTTAACTTACTTTACTTTATTTTACTGACTATATTTTATTTTACTTTACTTTACTTAACTCTATTTTACTTTACTTTACTTCACTTCACTTCACTTTACTTTACTTTACTTTACTTTATTTTACTTACTTTACTTTACTTCACATTACTTTGACTTAACTTTACTATATTTTACTTTACTTTAACTTACTTTAACTTAATTTAATTTACTTTACTTTATTTTTTTTATTTTACTAAATTTTACTTTACCTTACTTTATTTTATTTTACTAAATTTTACTTTACTTTACTTTACTTAACTTCATTTTACTTTGCTTTGCTTTGTTTTATTTTACTTTACTTTCAATCTTATACTTCACTATACTCCGCTGCTTCATTTCACCTTACTTTACCTCATTTTACGTAAGTTGTGCTATATGGGAATCAGTTTGGTCCTCGATGAGTTTGACTCCTGTCATAACCGTGGTTGCAATGTAATTAGGCTGCCTATCTTTTACGTTACGTTTAAAGTAAAATATCTTTGAGTCCATCGTGCCTTATTCTTATAAATAGCTATACATACTTACCAGTAAAGAACTTTTATGTCATTATGTGAAATACGTATAAGCGCTTTTTAGTTAAATTGTTGATCAGAAGAACATCAAGTTCATATTCAAGTTCAAGTTCAAATCAGAAGCACGCATGAAAATGCATGGTGCATCGTTAAAATTAAAACCCATTAGAAAGTTTTCAGATTGTTTTCACTAAGCGAGATAGAATAGTGATTGTTACAATATGCCGGAAGGGAGCTTTATTTAAGAAGCTAAAAACCCTAAAGGCCCGTTCAAACATCGTCAGATAATGTTGGTCCAACAAAGTTGGACGATATTTGAAGAGAAGATTGAAGCAATCGAACCCATAGAACAGAATTCAAACAATCAATCATTTTTGGTTTAGTTTCACTTTTCTACTTCTTTTTATTTTTCTTCTTCTTCTTCTTCTTCTTCTTCTTCTTCTTCTTCTTCTTCTTCTTCTTCTTCTTCTTCTTCTTCTTCTT
>JAOBYE010111672.1:0-19509 GCA_025403585.1 Parazoanthus swiftii | reverse complement strand
TATTCAGAGATGCCCACTCTTTAACACAATTTCTGTAAAAATCTGGCAGAGCTAGTGGTAAACAGGCATAATCAAAACTGCAGTGAAATAAGAAAGATCCCCCATGGCTTATTGTTTCCTAACAGACTCGAACAGCAAAAGACATACAGTCAAACAAAAGCGTCTCAACATGCAAAATATCGACAAAATGTTTAGAAATAACTCACTTTTCTTAGCCAGAGTTTTGTCCACAGTTAGTTTTCCTAGTTTTCCTGAAGCAATCTTTTTCTCAAGAACACCGAGATGAACAGCTTCGGTTCCAGTCTTAGAAAAATGGACCACAAAGTTGCAGTTAACCTTTCCGTCGGTGGATTTGCTGTAAAGAACAAGCAGAGAAAAATTCGTTAATTAAAGGGTTTGTCAGAGGTTAAATAGACCGAAATCTATTATTAGATTGAACCCCTATGACAGAACGGAAATGGCTGCGCATTACCTGTCATCGGTACTATTGTTCAAAGACGCAGCGGGAATCAATCACAAATCACACTGCGAAAAACGCAGTCAGGTTTCTGATTGGCTAGCTGACTGCGACTTCAGGGCTCCACGTGGGCCGCTATTTAACCTCTGACAAACCCTTTAACAACACCGCAAGTTTTTCCAAGTAAAGTCATGTGTTTGAGTATACTTACTCAAATCTCAACACATGCACACCAACAAACGGTTTGTATCCGTCATAAGCTTGCATCACCTGTAAAATGAGCAACACTAGAGTTTTGTAAATGCAATACCCTTGGTTGTTTTGGGGAGTACTCCCTATATAGTGGGTTTTACAGGGGGTTCCCCCGAACGGGTTTTTCTACGATCGCAGTAATTCAAAAAGTTGCTTAAATGGCATTTAGCCGGTCTAAAAAAATGTTGCCAGGAAAAGCGAAGGGTACAATTTTTATAGAAGGTGTATGAAGGTGGTACAATATCTTTACTCAACTAAACTAAATTAAAATGATGATATTTCGGGAAAAAAGTAGACAAATTAGTAGTATCAGCATTGCATGAAAGAATGGGAGATTATACTTAGAAATTTATATTTCAAAGAACTGCTATTAACAGTTGTTAATTTGGCTATTGTGCCCGCATGAAGCATTCTCAGTATTTCTTTTTACTTACTCCAACCTCCAGTTCCAATCTATGCTTGAAGAACTCGGCGCTGCTATGACTCAGAAAAGCGTAACTATAGGCAGTGTGGATCTTCAACGTGATGTTGAAATCTCTGCCTATAAAAATCAACAAAACAGTCTGTTTCTAAAGTATTCACCAATAAATTACTAGCTATGATTACATCGCTATGAAACTCAAACATATTCTGAAAACTTGAGAATAGTAAAAGCCATTCTCTTTTCGTGCTGGTAAGGAAACGGCTCCAGGCTTTAAAACCGCTAGAAAATACTTGAAAAAAGTTTTGTTGTACTTTCCAATTATGTAGACTACAGGCTGAACCGTGGATAAAACTCTCATTTTTCTCAATAACACTCAAACTTATTCCCGCTTATTTATGCAGTAGCCAATAACAGCGCACACACTCGCACTCGCAACACAAGAATGTATTCTAAAGATGTGTGAAATTCCATTGAAAATGACAAATTTCAGTGTCGACTACATCTGCTGTTTAGCATTGTTTAATGACTAACTTTTCTTTAACTTGGCTTTGAGTGTTTTCAATAATCTACTTCATGAAAAACATGTTCGCCACAAGCACGTTCGAATCAGAAAATGAAGTCAAGAAATCTAAAATTTTTAACTTGTGAAGCAAAGGGCGTGTTCTATCAAGATCACCTGTTTCAACCCAAACAGGTTTCGGCTGTTTTGGTTGAGCTATTCCAAAAACACTTCTCGTCATTTTCGATCTACATCACAATTGATCCTGGGGATTCTAATATCTTTTCTGATAAGCTGGACAAGTAAATAAAAACTGACCAGAACTCCCCCATAAAAGCAACAGAAACAAGAAAAGAAAGCTAGAATAAACCAACGATTGATTGAAAGTGTTTTTACTTATCTTAAACAAGTTTCGGATCGGTTTTGGAAAATGATGGTCAACCAGACAAATCGATTGTTAAAAACAAGGTTTTAATAATGTGACTGGTATGAGCACAAAAAACGCAACCAACTCGACCATTCAAGCTTTAAATTGAATATTGGTCCCATAACGTTATGCAACCTCTATTTTCGAGTACTTACATGATGCCGGCTTCACTGTTGTTAGCGCTCCCGGTTTAGCAGTAGTTGGCTTCTTCGTTGTAGGTTTTGTGGGATCCTCTTGAATAATAACAAGAATCATGTTAAGGTCGAGCTTTAACTACACAGTATAGAATTAATAGCCCATTTGCGAATTGCGCTCCGGGGGCTGTTTAGCTATACAGTTATTTCAGGAAGCCAGTGCCCTTCTCATTATCTTTATCATTAAATTTATACATAAAAAACCTCGTACAGGTGGAGGGTAGGAATGAACTTGTTGTTATTGTTGTTGTTGCGCCTGCAAACAATAACTTCAGGTCGAGGCTAACTGCTCACAGTGAAGTTATTGTTTGGCGGCACCGGAGCGTAATTCGGCATTGGGCTATTAGAATGTGGTGCTCTTTTTCAGTACTCGCTTTACAAGACATATGCAAATCTTTATTTGTAGACAAAAGTAAGAATAATGTTTACACCATGCTTTTAAGGTGTTGTTTACTCTAAAAGTTTATCACATAAATGTGGATTCGTCCAAAAAGTAAAAAAACAGTGGAGTTATCTAAGCATTTGTTTTGAATGCAGTTTTGTTTAAAAAAAGAATGAAACTACATTTGTGCATCTCATGCAGCATATTTTCTGGGAAGGTAAGTTGATAACGGGATTGTCGCACATCAGTAACTGAAAACAATTCTCAAGAAAAAGAACAATGCATGATGGCGTCATAAAATACAACTACCAGATCTACTTGCCGACCTGTTTTGTAAGATTGTTGTACCATTTTTTCTACTCTGCTCATTGAGAATAAAAGTTTAAAATAGAAAGAAAGCTTGTAATCATTAATATGATTGGCAATACATGGACACCATCATACAAATGTCCTATTTAGTGAATTGTTGAAATAGAACAATTGAAATAGCCAATGAGGCGAAGGCAAGATGGTTGAAAACATATTAGTATCTACTTCACAGACAAACGGAGGAACGCGCTACATCAGGGAATTGGCCAATTTTATAAGCAAAGAAAAGTTATGATATATCATAGTTTAAAACTGATGTTATAAAAAGAGCCCAAAAAACAAAATGTGGGCTTGATATAATTTGAATTGAAGCGTCCCTCTAAACCACACAATTATTTAATTTAGGCAAAATTAATTGACAATCATGTGCTCGTTTATGATGAAAACATGTGTTTTATTATTAGATGTTTTTCTTAGAGGTAGATCCCTTTGGAGCTAATGTTTTCTTAAAACTCCAAATCTTGATCCCAGACCTACTCCTGTTTTAATGTGGCGAGGTACAAGTTTAATAGTAATCTTTCATTTTTATTATGGAAACCAACGGCATCTGGAAGGTGCTACCAGCTAGACTTTTCTTACAATAATGATAACTGATATCGGTTAACAATAGGGCTATTGGTTAGTTGTTTTCAATATTATATTGGAAATAAGTTCCCAGGATGTGAGAAACCTCCCAATTTTTTTTTGTTTTCTTAATGCGAGTATCATTTCACAAATCTGCATGTCTAGAAGCCTTGAGACCCTTAGTAAATTGGAAACGTGTTTGGTGTTCTGTGTGTGCCTTAATTTCTTTCTTATATCTACTCATTTTGAAACTTGTATTAGACCAGATGTTATAAATAAAATTGTACGGTATACATTGTTAAGCTTGTAGTCAAAATGAAAAAGAAACTAACGATTTCGTCGGTCATTCTGTTTGATTCACATTTCACGAAATTTGTCCCTGAGTATGCCGAACCAGACGTCGATTCCTTGGTTATTTAATCTTTTTACATGTTTTTGAAAAACTATTTTCATGAAAACTCAATTTTTTCTTGCTTATGAGGTATTAAATGATTACTTTGACTTCCCGTCATACCGTTGTAAATAGTTCCTATTACTTGTCCTGTTTGAAAAGATAAGCCAAATGTGATAAAGGTGACACATGTACAGTCTGTGATCTTCTCTGCCCCACAACCTTCAAACTTGCGTTAATAATAAGTCCTTAACTTTCTCATTTTTATTTTGCTTTGCTTTAGTTCATCCCGACCAGGTACGTCGTGAATGATAGCCATTTGCAAAGGCAAAAAAACAACATCGCCATTGCGTTGAATATAAAAAAGCTGGTAAGCTATATTTTCAATTTTCTGCTAATGCTTGACAGAGTATAAATATTGACGTTTAACTTTTTTCAACAACATTAGAAATGTATCGTTCGTGGTATTTTTAAGATTATTTTTTCTTTACGGCTATACGGTTGTTTAAAATCCACCGAAGGCCAATACCAAGTACGAAAGGAATTGTGGGAGTCTTGCATTTTACATCGCGTACTGTCTGCTGCCCTGTGCCCGAAGCAAACGAAACCAGAGAAGCAAGCAACTGAATAATTTTAATGAATTCGGTTAAGGCCAGCTTAGAAATAAACAGAAATACAACTCCCACTGTGCTTTTACGACTTGAGTACTGCAATATTCATAGTACAGTATCCAGATTTAAAAGCTCTATAAAAAAAGTAACATTTTCAAATTTTGAAAAACTGATTGCCTTGAAAAGATAAAATTTTAGTTAACTATAAAGTCTGAAACTTTTTCAAAAGTGTGTACGAAACTACTTGCAAACAGGTAAGTTTTCGTGGGCAAAGTGACAGTCATAGTGTTTGTAAAACAGATGGGTAGCTGCACTTGGTTGAATCGCTAAGAAGAGCTGTGGAATAAATCAAGCCAAAAGGCAATGCTGACTGATGATAGGCTGCAGAATACCAGCAAGTTCCAGACACTTTCCAGCTCCTGCGAAGCACTTTAAACGAAAAATAAAAAGTTGAAATGGTATCTCAGTTTGTGTTTTCCTATGAATTCCGTGGGGGTTTCCTGTGACTGTCCATGTTTATATTGAATCGTGATGCTTTCTAACTTTTTTTTCCTCTCTTCTGTTTATTTCTTTGGCTTCCCTTCTCCTTCTTCCTCTTTCTTATCTTCCTTGCTCTTGCTTCATTTTTTCCTGCCTTTTATCTCTTTCAAATTTATTATTTTTTGTTCCTTTTCCTTGCTTTATTCTTTTCTTTTGCTCATATTTAATATCTTGTTTTTAATTTTATCCTGTCTAATCTTTTCCCCTCTCTTCTTTTCTATGTTCTCTTCTGGTCTCTGATACTTTTCTGTCTTTCCAATAATGCAATCGGTAACAACAACTACTTACTTATAACTTTGTAGACAAAGTTAGCTCCCAGTTTGCCAATACATGATTTCGCAGTTGCTGTGCACGCCTTGAGATCCAACCCCAGACAAGAACCGCTCCTTCCTTGGCTTAAATAAGATGACGACCCTTTTGGTCCTGATAAACATTCACCTACGTAGCAAACAGCAAGTGCTTCAGTGATAGTGTTCTCCTTCCACATGATTCAAAAGACACTGGACGCCAAACTATTGCATTGAACACCAGTTTTACCCCCATATCTCTGACGAGGACATAAAACACAGTTTTATAGTTCTTATATAGGTACCTTTTAGGGTACTCAGGTGCCTTTTAGTATGTTACAACAATACAAAACCATTAAAAAAAAGTACTAAAAGAACATTATTCAGAAGTGGGAATGATTAAAACCAACAACATTGGCCGTATTGATATTAGAAACGATAGTATCGCCTAAGACGTTATTATCATCAGGTGTCGATATTAACGCAAAACTAGGCATACGGTATTGACGTCAGACGATACTAATGTTTTCGCTTAAGTGCGTCAACAGACGATAACAACGTCTAAGACGACAATGTCGTCTGGACGATATCGTAGTCTTCTTGTATAAAAAGGTCAATCTCACTTCCTTAAGAGTTAAAAAGCATCTCACTCTAACGTCTTGCCTGTCCAGACCACGAGCATATAGTGTACCGTTTGAACATGGCACTCTAATATCTTACCTGCAAGAATCCCGATCACGGTGTACCCTTTTGGTAAAGCGCTTTAACATATCATCCGCCAGGACACCCAGCATGTAGTATCTTTTGAGCAATTCCATTCAATACTTATCGGCTCGAGCCCCGTTCATGGCATACCCTTTGAGTATATGCATACATGTCACTTTAATATATTGCCATCAGAACTTCCATCATGGTGAAACCTTTGAGCAAAACACCCTAATAGCTTACCTGCTTGAACCACCATCATGACGATGTGCCCTTTCAACATGGCTTTAGAAAATCGTCAACCCCTGAATTCTGCTCGTGGTGTACCCTTTGAGCATGGCACTCTAATGTCTCACCTGTCTGATCCCCCATGAAAGTGTCACCTTTGAGCATGGCACTCTGTTGTCTTACCTGCCTGAACCCCCATGAAAGTGTACCCTTTGAGCATAGCACTCTATTGTCTTACCTGCCTGAACCCCCATGAAGGTGTACCCCTTGAGCATGGCACTCCTAGCACAGCGGCAGAGGATGTCGCTGATGTACTTAGTGTTAGGTTTTGCTGGAATGGCGACACCACTGAACTTGGGATCCTTCTTATTGCGATCAGTGAACAAGAGAATAGGGAGTGGTCTGACACCAGACCGCTTGTCAACAAAACATCCAACAGCCTCTAGTTTTCCTCCGCGACATGTGACTAGAATGAAAATCAAGCCAAAGTAAGATTGGTTACTGATTTATCATAACACTTTGAACACCAAACTAGTAGTCATATTTAAATATGAATTAACTTTTAAAACAAATGTTGGTAGGTAATTCGTCTTGACACATAATTTCACTAGACAAACTAAATTTTTCAGCTGTGACTTCAATAAAATGTGTCTGAAAAGTTTTTGTACTCCAGCAAAACACTAGCGCCAAGATATTTTCTCAAAAATTATCATCATCATCTGTCTTTGTTGTGCCATCGCGCACATAAGACCTCTGCAACTGTTCTCCGACACCGTCGACCCTGTGCCTTTTACCTGACGACTGCCCAGGACCAACCCAGATCTTCCTACTCCTTCTCTGACGTTCTAATCCATATAGCCGTGGGGCGTTCCCTTTTGCGCTTGCCTTCGGGCGTCCAAAAGAGCTTTGTCCTGCTGATGGATGCGCTGTCCTTCCGGAGAATGTGTCAAATCACTGACAAATGATTTGCCCTTTTCTGCGCGTTATTTTCACCATAATGTTTTCTTTAAAGCACCGCCTCCTAATTTCTGCGTTTGAATATTAGTCTGACCACTTTATCCGCAGGAATATTCGGAGACATTTGTTCATCATAGCCTGGTGTTTTGAGGTTTTTCAATTTCTTTATTGCTTCCTTAATTTCTGCTCTAGAAGGGATGTTTGTATCGGTACCTATCGGTGCATTGCTTTCAAATCGCGGGAGATTTAGAGGTCCCTCTCTGTTTAGGAGGGCACTGTTCAAAGTATTAAAAGTGTCATTAGGATTTCCCCGTTCATATCTGCGACTGTTGCTGTTTTCTGCATTTGTGGTTTGTTTGATATAGTTGTTCGGTGTTGTTATATATTTTCTTGATGTCGTTAACTCTGGCAGCATTCTGTGAACACTCAGCGAAAGTGCGTGTCATCTCGTTGGATTTAGGAACATGTTAAACTGACGCTGCATTTTGATTTTGGTTTGTCTGGAACAAGATTCTGTACACTGCTACCAAAGTTTCGTTTCAACAAACTGTGAACAAACAGCTACGGTCTTGTACGCGTTTAGTAACTGACAAACAAACAGTTTGACTAAAAAGCCATTCAGTTGTTGCTGTTTTTATCTTTCTTGGTATTGGCAGATGAAGCAAAAAGTAAATATGTAGTGAACGAGTTTTTCAAGATCAACGAAAATTGCTCTTTTGCTATAATATTTTTCATGCCATGGGATTAAAAGCTGGTGAGTCTGCACTGAACTCGACAGCCAAGAAATCATACTCACCATTGAAAATTTACTTGTTCTATCACAGGCAGCTCAAGCTTACAGCTTGTCGGGTTACATGATTGATAAGACTTTGTATAGGAATTCATTCAATTTCTCACAACGATGAAATGTTGCTATGAATGATGACATAAAGTATACTTGTGTGTTCTGTGCAGTTTTGGGATTTATCGTCGGTTATGTTCCCCTGCCATTCATAGCAACATGCTATCATTTGAGAAATTGAGTGAATTCTCATACAAAGTCTTAAAGTTTTAAATCATGCAACCCAACCCCAAAATACAAACTCTAAGCTTAGTCTGCCTGTGGTTTTATAGTGGAGCAAGTCCCGAGTGTCCACTTCACCTAATTTTGTTGCTTTTAAGAGTGTGTTGGATGCCATTTGTATATGGCCGAACATTAACTCAAACGCAATTATCTTACACTGCACTCACACTCTCTCATCAGTCAAATACATGCTTTAAAGTCGCCCAACCACGGTGCAGGGCCGTAGCAAGGGGTAGGGCCGGGGGGGCCCGTGCCCCCCCAGTTTTTTCCCCAGCAAATGTGTCAAATGTATCAAGCTCAGAAAATTGCTCCAAGTTTGTGAAAAACCTGTCATATTCTACTAGTATTAGACACTCTGACTTTGTTGGCGTTCAAAACCCAGGGAACACATTTTTAGACAAACTAATTTTCAAAATTTTCACATGGAAAAATATAGCATACTGGTTTCTACAACGGACCTTTACGTAATAAAATTCTCGTTATACGTGTAATAAAAATATATACGTTCCACAAGCGAGGACGGATAAGATACGTTTGCCAATTTTAATCTTCATATTCCCTGAAAATTATTCAACCATCAGCAAACTTGTTTATCTTAATTCCGTCTTTCCAATTAACTAGGTACAAATTAAAGCTAAATTTTGGTTTACTACGGCAATAACAATTACGCCATTAACTACAACTGCGAATACCACTGCCAATAGAGCTCAGAGACTCCGTAAATATGACTTACAACTTACGACTATGACAACGAGTCACGACTATGACGACAGCTGCTGTCGCAGTTGCGGTTGCTGTTATGACTACGACTACAAGAACGACTACGAATCCGACGAAGACTGCAAAATTATTACAGTTCTTATTATCTCCTGTAAACAATAAAAAAAGGGAGAACGAGAAGAACGTACTTTGTTGAGCTGAGGTCAACTGGGTAAATAGCAGAAGTGTAGCAAGTACCGCAACCAAGGTCCAAAGGCAAGCAGCCCTCATTGTTCTGAACCTGTACACGAGAAGCAATAACAATCTGCAGTGAAACACGTTAGGAAGTTTTAGTACCTTAAATACCTTACTGGATTTGATGTTTTGTGGCTTCATTTTCCTGAGTAAGTTTCCGTAGGCAGAGGGAGTGCAAAGGGTACGAACGAACCCGCCACTGACCCAAAATATCCGCTTGGAAAAGGCTAACAGCTCGGCTGACAAAATGTGAACTTACGAAAAAAAGAACAGAGATGAAACTTTTTTGTTTTATTTTGTCACTTAAATATTAAAGTTTGTTTTGGAACTAAAAATAAATAGACTATTTTAACTTTCTATTCTGTCTTCAGTGCGAGTCGGCCATCCGTCATGTGTTTGCTTAACTGACTGGTGTGCAATCAAAACTGGAATAAATGAGCTTGTCTGCAAAATGAAACAGGATGGACATGAAAACGCTCGAAATACAGTCCAAGGTAGTCCAATCTAATTTTTTCCGGGACCCCTTCACTAAAAACACTCCCCCCCCCTCGCACACACATACAATCCTGGTTACGCGCATGGGATAAGTGTTGCTTGTTCTAACACAAGCAATAACTACTTATAGACCTTTGTACATGTATTTGAATAGCCCGGCACTTGCACGTGAACTCGTAACTGGCTATAAATAAAATAAAACAACACTCAAGCCTGGTTCACACTGGTGAAGTACGCATTCAGTTATCATAAATACTCTAAATTACAGCAAAGAAAGAAACAATTAAATACCAAAACTGCCATGCGCTGGAACAAACTCACACGAGTCACTTTCTTTGCCATTTTTTTATTACATAAACTTCTTAAGCCTACGCTTGTGCTAATCTCACAAGTGTGAATCAGGCTTAAGTGAGCACGCCTCCAACAGCGCAGTCACTTCGTCTCAGATGTCACGTGTGCCTCCTCTTAGGATATGAGTGGTCAGTTATTTATGAAGCAGCCTTTTGGACTCAATGGGGAGTTTGTCATATGGTGAAACATTTCCCTTAGTTGTATCACAATACATCTTATCAACCACTTTGGTTCCGTTCGCACAACAACGTCTTCGTCCTTTTTAGTTTCTTCCGTTCACCGGCGAGCTTTGTGATTTGCCCTCCGAAATAAGAATAATGGTCTTTAGGGAAAGAAATTTGCACTACAACAGTTGACAAAGACTGTCCTTCGCTTGCACATAAATCATTGCCAACAATTTTTGATGTCACATGGAACTTCCCTTTGCCATTTCAATATCTTATTCCTCGAAGAAGCGAAGTACGTCGATATCAATTCATCGAGTTTCCTTGTTCAACTCAAAAGATCAAACGGAATTGTTACGGCACAAAAGTATTATATGATAAACAATTTGCAACAAGAAACCTTCGCTTACCTTTTAAACAGGTGAATAGATTACCCAATTATTCGGCAAAAGAGAATAAACGCCAGTAAACTGGCCCTTGTTTTATAATGCGACTACTTTTAGATGCATGTGACAAGGCGACACGACAAGAACGGCAGGCAAACCAGTTTGTTTACTGAAAATCGACTGAAAACCCGTCAAAAAGAAAATCACCGGTACGTCAAGAGTAAACTACTGGCACGGCTCATTTCAGTGAAGCATTTATGTTAACAATTTACGAAACACATTTCGCACTTAGTTTCACAATATATTTCAAGTCTGTATAATGTTCACTAATCATATACCAGTGATATTAGGAAAGTACAAATTAAGTACGTTCGTTTTCTTCTACAACTATTCGAAGCCCGATTTATGAATATTTGTTTAACTGTCTTTAAATCAAAAATATTTTGGAAAATATTGCAGGTAACTGCATTCTTATGAGATTTGCTGTGATACACTAATGAGCCTGCAAGGCTGGTTAAGGTAAAAACACAATTCAACTGGCGATTTTCCTGTTCAGTTCACTCTCCATGCTGCTGTCGAACTTGATTCAGTCGATCTAAATTGAAGACACAATAATGCAAAACTATCTCAAAACAATTGTTTATATAGCCTACAAAATTTTATTCGTACAGGTTCAACTTATATACCGGACAAATCAAACTGATCAAAGTTTATACGATCCATTTAGTTTAATAATTTGCAGTCCCGTTAAAGGCTTCAATTAAATTCGACTGAACTAAGTGCCGGTCGCGAGGGAGTCGCGGACTCGACTCAACTGCTTTATAGCAATACGGAAACTGGAGACAAACTTCGGGCCTTATGAGCCTTGTGCCTCCGAAACCGAGTAATGTGTGCCAACAGAAGAGCAACTATTTTTCTGTGCCAACACTTCTAGAACAGTACCTTCTGTGAACAGTTAACTTGTAAGTGTTTATAGTATCAAAATAAAATTTACCCCAAAACCTGACAACCTAAATGACTCCGAAACTCACATCAACACCAAAGTATTTAGTTACGAGTACCACAAAGTGTTACATGAGCTGATCATTTCAATTCGAAAGTTTCAGAAACCCCCGAAGACGTACAAGTGTATTTCTAATACTCGCAGGAATTTTGGAATCGCTCATGTCAAGGTTGCGTATAAATTGTTAATGAGAACCCACTTTTTTGCTGTTATGGTCGTAAGTTTCTCCGAAAATTGTTCGCAGATATTAAGCTTGATCATATGAATATACTTGAATAATTCATTATGTGTAGCGTGTCTAGACGTTTTTACTTGCGTTTTTCCGTCGTTAGTTAAATCCGTAGTCTTTAAATCGCAGAGCCATTATTTCAAAAACAGAGAAAAATCTGAAACCCAGTCCTTTTCAGCATTTTGTACAACACGAGATGAGGCACGTCAAGGGCACACCCGAGGGCACTGGACCTGAGCCGGAACCGAGTAGGATTGGTACTGAGGTTGATTGCCACAGCACATGGAACTGTAGGGCGAGGAACAGCTGAGGGGGGAGAGAGACTGACACAGGCCTCCAACATTGTCGCGGCATCCTGAGAAGAGATGGAAAACTATAAGTGACACGATATGGACTTATGAGTGAAATAGTTTTGTTGGTAAAGTAGTTTTTTCCACTGAGCGATTGCTGCCAATAACTCCAAATCTTATTTTTAACGTTTTCTCTTAGCCAAAAGACTTGCTTCTAAAATTTTAAACGTATTATTTTAGCAGCTGTGAGCTAAAGGCCTGCAGTTACCAGCAACTTAACTACTGAAGGCCACTTTGATTAATTCTGAAGTCACTGCTGCTGGAAACCATTCATATGTGATTTCAAAATAGTTACAGTAAACCAACTTGACAAGTGTTATTATTATTATTGAAGGTCGAGAAATCGATTGCAGCGTAAATATAAAGGGTTGGGACAAAATAAAGAATAGGTTTGTTATGCTAACAAAATTTCAAACTTTCAATGACTCAGATTAAATTCTCAAGAGTGGATGGCACGCTTTTGTTTACTTTTCTTGGTTAATTGCAAATTCTTTACCCAACTGTCCTCTCACCTGCGCTAGGTATATTCCCAACACCAACTTTCTTCACCAGCTCCTTCAAGTGAGCTCCAGTCGTGCTAAAATTGAGATCGAAGAAAGAGAGCAGCCGCTGCTTCTGTGCCGAGGGCTTAAGTTTCTTCCCTGCTCGCTGACTTGCTTTAGAACCTCTTTTGCTATTCTGCTACAGGTAATTAAGGCATAAAACTACTGTTAAGAACAATTTATAAGCTCTAGAGCTAATCCTGGTTATCTGACGATTTTTGCTTGTGAAGGATTCGTCAATTTTTCCCATAAAAATAATATTACGTAGGAGGTGAAATGTCCTTAAATTATGTGCGCAAAGCAAGGAAAGAATACCATGCGGTAAAGCTTTGACGGATCTTTCTTTTATAATTTCTAAAGTTTACACATAAAATTTACGACATTTTTTAATTTTTTTTTTAAAAAGATAAAATCCGGACACATTTTACAGGTATTATCAATTTGTTTCAGTTTAGTTTGATGATAGGGAAAAAATGACTAAAAGTCAATTCTGAGAATTCGCCATGAGAAAAAAAGATTCGAAACTGAATGGTTAACAGAATGAAGAGACGACGGTATCCTAAATTCCCCCGTTAGCAACTTGAAGTCATGATGATGTATCAAGAAGACTTACACCTATAAGGATAATCTAACGCGAACTTAAAATGCAGTTTACAGAAATAACAGAAATCACAGTTTTCAAATAAAAAGAAATGGATCATTATATTAAAATATATGATTTATGAATGAATTATGATTTTCCAAAAAGGAGAAATAAATTATCTGTCTACAAGTTTTCAACTTGTAAAACAGAAATTATAAGAAATTCAAAGATTACGCATCTACCCAACGCTCCCCATCCCATCCCATCCCTTTCCACGTATTGATAGTTTTGAGATATACGGTTTTGTCCTTCCTCTAAATGATCTATGAACTCGATCTTCTTTTTCTTGTATAGAAAGTAAGACTTTCAATAAAATACATATTTCATTTGTTTTCCAACGGTTAAGATTAAAGAGTTGCGTGAAATTTAGTCGAAGTGAAAAGTTGAAACAGTTATCATGCATGCTCTTCTAATCGAATAGTTTATTAAAGCGTTAATACTCTCGCTAGCAACTTTGTACATAAAAGTTGTTGTCCAGTTATTGCAGTAGAAGAATTCAGGAATACTGCTACTAATCACCATATCTACCTTTGCTATACGCACAGCTCCACTTACAGAAGATCGAAAACACAAATTTGATTGTCCTCCTGTTGGGTTCCAGCCGCATGTGGCGTAATTCCAGTTCTGATACCAGTTAACTGCTGGTGTAGGGAATTCGTACTGTCCCCCCTGGCCTGCGAATTGGCCTTGGAGCCTTCTATGGGCTTCAATGGTAGCCTTCCTGTGTACAAAATACAAAAAAAAAGGTTGCGATTTCCTATACAAACTGTCCCTCTTTTTCAAATTGGAATATAAAGAAATATAAAGAGAGCTAAAAAAAGTAACTTTAAAATGTGATTACATTTAACTGTCTTGCTGCTTCATTAGTAAGCAAATCATCGCTCACTTGCGACAGGGACTCCGCCTACCTTATACTTTTCAGTCGGACTCCATTAAATTGTTTGTAATCTCTGTAGATTTCCTTTATCTGATGAATAAGAAAAAAATGGTTTTTGTTGCTGTCAAAAGCCTAACTTATATGCCACTCCCCTAACTTCCTCAGCATTTTGTACATAACTATAATCCACATCGTCGGTTAAGCTCAGTACCAATTGCTAATTTACCCTTTAGACCTGATGACTGAAACAGACGAATGAGTAACAAAACATAGATTGAAAAAAAATTCCAAAAATTGATCAGGAGTAATGGTGAGTGCCAAAGTTATGTTAATTACTAAACATGTTTCATGGCACTGAGAAACGTCATAAAACTGTTTCCTTTGGTTTTCAGCTGTTTATATTTTTCGTGTTTTTTAAATAGAAGTTATTATTAATTTCAAAGGATACACCATTTAGACATTGTTATAACTTCATGAAAAAATTCAAAGACGCCGCGATCGTTATAACCGACGTAAGCCTTTTTGAGTAAATTAGTATGGCATTTGTCAGGCCGCAGGTGTCCAGTCCCCGAATATCCAAAAAGGCAATGTTTTAAAATAAGGTTGAAAGCGATCGGCAACTTGTTGGTTTTCTGATTAGAAAGGAAGCTTTCTGTCTCATTTCAAATCAATAAAAGACAGCTTCATCTCATAAAACAAACCTTGTATTCCTGATTAGCTTTTAGCTTAGCAAACTCGCCGGTCGTCTGATCAAGGGCTTGTTCAACGATATTTTCCTCAAAATATATTCCAATGACAAATTTGTCACCTAAAAACAGCAAAGTAAATATCAGATGTAATAAAATAGGTAATTATTTTATGTAATATGTTGTTGTTTTTCAAATAAAACGATTATGAGTTTATAAGTTAGTACACATCGGTAGGCAGAAAAAAACTCACCCTACCTCGGAATGACGTTTTATCGAGCCACAGCAAAATTTTTGTGTTATACTGTTTTTAGTGCACAAAACTCCAATTCAATTCAATTACTTGGCAGCATATGTTTGGTTGAACACTAAAGGTGTAACATTTTATAGTTTGCCGATTTCGTGGACCAGTAGAAAATTGCTCATATAACTAAAATATGCCGAGAAAGCATTCTTAGCTAATCCGGGATAAGCGTTTGGAAGTTAGTGACATAGTTCGAGCGGTCGTTTGACCGCGTGAATAGGGGAGGTAAAAAACACGTTTCTCCAAAATTAAATTAGAAATTTAAACAAAGTTCATAATAACTTTCTAATAATTTTTCTTTTTTCCAAGTTTCATGAAAACCCAAGAACAACTCAAAACAACAAGCTGAACCTTGAGAAACAAGCTGTTTGAGAAAAAAACTAAGATTGCAGGGAATTCTGAGAAGATTTTGCTCAAACTCCACCAGACGTTTCTGATGCACATGCAGAGCACCTTAAGATTAAACACTAAAGACTCACACTGCATGTTTATCAATTGTTTTTCTGTAAGCACTGGAGGGAAAGGCGATGGCTTGGGACCCTTAGATGGTGTTTGAGTATTCTTGCTTGGCGTGGCTTTAGGTGTACTGGGCCTGCGTTGTGGTGTTGGCTTAGGGGAACTTTTCACACTGGTGGGTTTTGTAGTTGTTTTGGGAGGTCTACGTTGCGGAGTAGGTCTTGGCTTCGGAGGGTACCGCTCTGGAATATATTTCACTTGTTGTTAGGTCTATTTGTTTCAAAAAAAGTAACAATATAGATGGTACCACTTCACTAGGTTCCTCTTTCACAGAATACAGTTGACATATGGAAACCTAATACCCATATCGCAAAGAATTGTGGCCGGGAGCTCTGATACTGTCTCTTGTTGCTGAGCTAACATCAACCCGAATTGAAAGAATGTAGCACTACAGAGAATGCAAGGGAGAGAAGTTACCTTGTGATCCCAGCTGCAAATTTAAAATAAGAAATACCAAAACGTACTTTCTAAACAACTAAACCCACAATAGGTTACCGCTATGTGAATGAGCACAGATTTACCTATTCGTACACAATTAATAGATATGCAACAACAAAAACGATATAGATAATTGAATAGGTCGAAAATTAATCAATTACAGAATCTACATTAAGGATTCTGCTTACTGAGTTCAAGTTTATGATACTATTTAGGAGGGAGATGTTGCTTACTTGATACACTTGGTTGGGTATATTTTATCGGATGGTGTACTTCCACTTTAGGCGTTGCTTTTGCGCTGAGTCGACGGGCATTGAAAGATTAATCATATCATGTGTAGCCTCAGATTAGCAGTTAACCCTCTTTTTTCCAGAAACTGCTGATAACGATCATCAGGTAGACCAATCACAACCCCGGGGTGCCATCATAACAAAGCTTGACCCATCGGGCAGGCCGTCTTTTCTTTTTTTTCAACTTCTGCAACGAGTATTTCTAGACGATGGTCCCAAACTTTACTCGCATATTCAAAATGCCGGTGGTCTTCCTAACGCTTTTTATAAGCCATCTCTTTAACCTGTTCCGGGCAGTTGCCCAAGTTCCTACTCAAATGACTTATGTATTTTGATAAAAACAATTAAATGAAAATCTTCGTGACGTTCGAATATGGCACTGCATGTACGGGCGTGGAGTTGGATACAAGATAGTCTGTCGCGTTTCAAGATGGCGCTGATTTAGAACGCCTATAAAATCTTGACTAAGTGTGGCTACGGCAGCACATGTAACCCGCATGCAACATGCCAAGATTAGGATTTTGATCTAATTTGTCGAACGCAACAAAAAATGGTAGAGGAAATACTTGTTTCGTGGAAAGCTTTAATCCCATGAAACCATATTCAATGTCCTTTGTGTTATTTTAGCCTATTGGCAGTGAAAATTGACTAGTTGCATTGCATGGCAACTGATAAACATAATTATGACATCCGTGGTTTAGTTTAATCAACTTACGTCGTCTGACGGTGAAAACAAAATTAGCGTTGTCTTCTCCAATGCAAAGTTCCTTGCTCCCACATCTCTTAAAATTGTCGGTGATGCAATCTCTTGTTCGCCCGTGCTTCCTGAAAGTCAATGGCGCATTTTTTCCTGACCAACATTCCCCTGGAAAGTAAACCATTTTCACCTTCAACATATTGCGCTAGAAATCCACACTCATTCAAAACACAAACTGTGAAAAATATATTGGTTTACCATAATGTTGCAATCCAAACATTGAGCTACCGCTGACCAATGTATTCCTGGCGCACCTACAGATGTATCCCCGGATGTAAGCAAGGGTTAGTTTCTTCTTGGGGTATAATACACCACTGAACTTTTTTGATCCGGGTTCGTGGTCTGTGAAGAGTAAGTCAGGAATCGGGTGGATACCTAACACACCCTTTGCACCGGCTTTGTAGTTATCCGCAAAACATCCCACTTTTGTAACAACTGCGCCAGGACAGTATACTATGACAATATTGGAAAACACGTAATCAGTTTTTTTAGTTTTGCTAACAGAACAAGACAATCTTGCGTGTTGTTTAGTTTAAGTACACGAACCACTTCAGATTAATCAGGTCAATCAGCAGTTTTAAAAACGGATTTATAACCGAAACTTTTGTTAGCGTATAGTGAAACGAAGAAGGAAAACAGGCGGGAGCCACCTTAAGCATAAACATAACTATACATACAGGAAATGCATAAATATTAACATCAACATAGCCAAAGACATAAGTATAACAAAATAACAAGATCAAATAGAAATCTCCCACCGATCGAAACAAGTGTTTGATACAGAGTGAGTAAGTGTTTACAAACTCCGAATTCTTATCTGACATTCATATACTCCAGGAGGCTCATTTGCTTCTCTTAGGAGAAATAATTAAATAGATACGACAATAATGTCGTTCAAATGAAAAACAGCTGCAATCTAAGAAATACTAGAAAACGTATTCCGAGTAATTGCAGTAGAATCTTGGACTAGAATCTGGGTCAGCTGCATGAAATGGAGTTGTCAAAGCATTAGGGGTAAACTGCAGCGGACGATCTGGATGGTTTCGTAATTGGGTCTATTGGACGGAAAGAAGCTCAGATATGAAAATTTCTGACGGTACGCAAAACTGCACTAAAATTAGTTTTCAAAAAAAATCCTTCCGAAAATCTGACTTAATGACATTGTATAGATATTATTTTTATCACACGCAAAATGCTGTATTAAATAATACTGTACATATTTTATTCATGATCGAAGCATCCAGCGATTTTTTAGTTTGTTTTTGTAAAAGATCATGTGTGTTTTTTTTGTTCTGATGAATTTTAGTACGCATTTGCAAACTTTGCGTATAGGTAGGTACGCCCCTACAAGCCCTGCTGGTCTGTAGCAAACTGCAAAGCAAATGACAATTGTACTGACTGCACTACTTAAGTGCTCCATCCAATAAGCCTTGTGCATCTGCCTTGGTTTGATTTAAAAAGTTTGGTATTGGGAGATGTTAATCGTTTTCTTACCACGCAAACCTATATATATAATGGATGCTAGCAACTCCACTACTGGGACTGTTCTGCAGGTGAGTATCCGACTTACTTTTTCCAAAAATTTCTATTTTGAAGCATCCGAGAATTACTGTGACCAGCAGTAACGCTGAAGTCAGTTTCTTTGCCATGCGAACGGAATACCTTCATATGAAACAACGAAAAAAATTAGCATAAGTAGTGGAGGGAGAGGGGATATACTGGTTAATTTGTTGGTTATGTTATGGCAAATGATCATGATTTTTATATAGCGTACGGTAACTTAGGTTTTTGAAGCTAGGTAATGGTAAAAAAATCAAACTAAGTTGCCGAAAAACTTGGTCGGTTGGTCCCGTACCCCAACTCCCTCTATCATATTGCATTAGATATCTTAACCTAAAACGCCAAAAATAACTATGTAAGGTTTGCTTCCCTTTCAGTTTTAAAAAAATAAACTAAGCTCCAGTACTGATAATTTGTTCAACTAAGTGAGGAGTTATAGTATAAACGCTTTACCAATCGATCCGTTTTTTAAAGTTTTAATTCTACATCAATAACTTTGAGAAAAAATTTTATTTACTCAGCTGATGTTTGTTATTTTTAACACTGTGGGTCCACAATGATACTACTGCAAAGCTAGAGATATATATTCAATCGGTGGCGAATCTTTAGAACAG
>JAOBYE010111561.1:1271-19511 GCA_025403585.1 Parazoanthus swiftii | reverse complement strand
CTACTACTACTACTACTACTACTACTACTACTATTACTTCTACTACTACTACTACTACTACTACTACTACTACTACTTCTACTACTACTATTACTATTACTACTGTTAGTCGACCACCACCACTAATAATACCAACCTAAGGGGCGGTGTTGTAGATGTGCGTACATCCCCATATGTAGGCCAGTTGGGACGTGGAGTGATAGCATTTGTTCCATGATCATAATGTTCCAAGTCAACAAATGTCATGCTGTGGACTAGTGTCCAGCCCCCTCCCGCCGTGGATTGGTCGCAGTAAACATGAAGTCTTTGTCCGCCAAGTCGGATGTAGTAATTCCCGGTGGTTGTTCCGCCGTGGGCTAGGATGTCCTTGCAGGACTTTCCAGGATTCATTTTGCTGCCAACTAAAGTTAAATCAAATATTAATATTTCCACGGAAGTTTTATTAATTTACACAGTTTCGAAATAGATTCGCTATTTTCCGCTCACCGACGTTTCTTCCTATAACACTTTAGTCACCAGAAATAGAGTTGTAGCTTAGATAATCCAATATCAAATGTTGCTCGACCAATAAAGCTGTCTACGTTTTCTAGATTCTCTTTTAGAACGGTCAACTTAACAGCGGTTAAGATCAGTTCGTGTTTTTAAGCGCTACATTTTTCTATTTTGGTTATTGTCACTATCACCATCACTACCACAATATCAGTATCACTGCAACTGTTACTACTACTGTCATCTAACTTATCATTATCACCATCACTCACATAATCAAATCACTGTCACTATCACTATTGTTGACACCATCACTATCATAACCGCCATCGCTACCTACATTATTGTCATAATTACCGTCAATTTTACTGTCATTGAAACTATCACTACTACATTTATTCTCATTGTCATCATCAATATCATTATCATAATCACATTTATCGTCATTACTCACTATCACTGTCTCCATCACTGTCATTAATAACACCGCTATTGCTGTCGCCATTACTAACATTAAAAACGTCACCGTTACTGCCGCCATTACTGTCACTATTACCGTCATTAACACCGTCACTATTAATGTTGCCACCACTATCTTTACTACTGTCGCTATTACTGTCAGTATCACTATCATTACTAAAAGTGTCACTATTGCTATTACTATAACTATCCCAATCGTGTTCATAATAATAATAATAATAATAATAACAATAATAACAGTAATAAGAATAATAACAGCAATAAGAATAATAGCAAGCAATAATAATGGTAACGGTGAGATTGTTTTGTAGCCTCAAAACCTACATGCTTTTACAATGTTTATAATTTTTTCAAAAGAGATAAACATTATCGGGTTAAAAACAAATGGGAGAAAGGTAAAATGCTTGATTCAAAGTGCATTATGAATAAGAAAAAGGTGCAGTAAGTTGAGAAATATAAACTTCTAATATTTCTATAAGAACCCGTTAAGCTATTCCAGCTGACACATTCTGTACACTAATATCTGCACTGTATCTCGAATGTTTACAGTTCTTCTTTTTTGTTCTTGACCCTCTCAGGCAGAGAAGAACCAAAGGATACCTTAGCACACAGATACTGGCGTAGTTTTCAGTCTTTCGAATGGCGACGAGATCAGCCAGCCTACTATGATACCTCTTATACTCCTCAGCCATTCCGCTTGTCGTTGTGAGTATACTAGTGGCGTACACTCTGCTAGCGTACTAATACTTTTTTCGTTTCCACGTTTCCGGAACATCTGCTTAGGACTGAAGTTTCAGGAAGAATCTGCATTCAAAGGCGGATCTGGGAATTTTGGAAAAAGGAGGCCGATCCCGCAGTTTTGGAAAGGAAGGGGGGAAGTGAAATGACATTCTTTTTTTTAAAAAAAATATATTTTCAAAAGTACCGACGAAACCGGGGTCCGGTCCCTCTCGCCCCCTCCCTTAAATCCGCCCCTAGCATTGGGTGGGTGAGAATCCCAGGTTTTGAAGAATACAGATATTCGCCGCTCACAGAGGCCGCGAGCGTGGATATCTAAGCGAGTTTCAAGGGCTCTGTTAGCGCCGTTGTTCAACATTTCTCCAACGATCTTTTGTAGGACTTGTTCAGCTTCCAAATTTTTTGCATAACATACATACATGCTTAGCATAAGCGTGATTGCACAGTTCGTTATGGCGCTGGAGTATGAAGTTGCCCCGCCGGCGGATCGACACTGAAAAGTCTCAACAAACGCATACCCTCGGCGTGCCGCGGTAACTCCCCAGTCGTATCTGAGTTTGATAGCATCTCGGAATTCTCTCTTATTCAAATTGTCTGACATCAAGCATCTTGTTGGTCTACAGATAAATAGCATGTGATTGTAATAAAATTAATTGCAGAACTTCTTACCGGGCAACATGTTCGAAAAGCCCAAGATTGTTACCACCAATTCCGACATCAATAGAGCGTTCAAGATGAGTGAGTTGGGATTGGTTCTCATCCTTCTGTTGAGCATAACATAAGGTATTTCAGTAAAACACTTTGAACAGAGACCTGCAACCTGCGTGCGATAATAGCTCATTTATCTGCGACTGAACGAAGCTAAGAGAGATGAAAAGAGACTAAATATTTTTTTTCTAAACACATCATTTCACTGAGGGGGCGAAAACGATGCCTCACAACCGCATTTTGTATCAACATATGAACAGTAAATATAGTTTAATTTAAAATTAGTTAATTAAATATTAATGATCTTCCTGCTAATCTACAGTCCTCCGTTATGCTTTTTCGCAGATGAAGCCCTACGTTATGGTGTCATTTCAAACGATATACCTACAAGACGACCTACAGACACTGGAACAATGGCAAAATCAATGGCAAATGCAATAAAATCCGTCAAAATGCAAGGCATTGTGCACTTCAAATAAGAGATCTTCACCTCTCAAGAACTACAGATTTTGTGGAGCTGTTGAGCACATTACCTATCTAGGAATTATGTTAACGAGTAAACAAAAATGGTATCGACAAGTATCGTCAGTCTAAAGAAAAGTGTCTAAAGTACTTGCACTGGCGTTGTGCGGCGAAACTTACAATTTTGTCCCAAATCGGTAAGAAAAAGCCGTACAAGACCTTAGTCCGTCCAACACTCAAATATGGAAACGCCGCGTAGGATCCCAGCTGTGAGAAAGACCGATTCAAAACCTGGAGAAAAACCACATTGCTGGGAAAAAACGTTCTGTTTTACATTTGACAAGCGATGGTATGTCACTGAAACGAAAATAGCGGCGATGCGCACATGTTCTAGTTGCTGGGATAAGATGGTTTAGGCATGGAGCAACAAGACTTTGACCCCACAGTGGGCTGGAAGATGAAAAACTTTGCATTGATAAATAGTTTTCTCTCCCTGGGCAACTTGACGTTGTACAGTTTCTAAGAGCAGAGCTGTAAGATTAAAAGCAAAATGAAAAGCTAGAAATTTTTTTAAAATATAGTTACTTTACTTTAAGTTTCGTTTTCAATTTTCTGGTCTTTCGTTTGATTTTCCTTCTGCTGTTGATAAAGCAAAATTGGTTGCTCGTAAATGTTTATCCTAGACTCACACCTGGCCGAATACATAACTGTTGTTCTGTTATTGCAATAGGGGAGAATTCATAAGCTAGAACTCGCAAGGAAAACGAAAAATGGTTCAAGCTATCAGGAGTTCGAGCCCAGTAGCGGATCCGGTGAAGGTTCGCGTGGATCCTAAACCAAGCAACACGGGCATAAAAGTGTATATTTTGACAAAAACAGCAGCTTATTTGATGAAAAACATAATAAGTCCCACTCCTACTGTCATTTCGAACCTCCTCACTTAAATCCTGGATCACCCCCAGAAACTGAGCCAACGGGAGCCAAACGGAAAAACATACTGTCTTAACCAGGTTCGAATTCATGGAAATTGAGTTACCAGATTTGCAAAGCCAGAAAAACAAATCATGCAAGGGAAACAACTCTTTCACAATTGTGGAAGCAGAAGAGTAGTTAAAGTTTACAGATTCTTTAGCCGTGATATATACGTCCCGAAATACTGTTCCAGTAAATCATCAACATCTATGATTGAGTTTTACTCGTCATGACTGAAAAACGGAACTTAACTAAAATTACCGTAGATCAGGCTGCTTTTTTCAGATCGACTGAAACAATATTATATACCGTGTTTAATCACTTTTTACTGACACAGTATTAAAAGAAAGAAGTATTAAAATAGCTAATTTAAGGAAAAATTAAAAGATTCGGTCAAAAGAGCATACAGACCCAAACTGGCAGATATGGTCAGAGTTTTTGCTAAGATACACGTTAGCTGCAGGGAGTCTCTTGTGCTGCAGAGGGTATTTGAGGAGTAAAGCAGGTGGCGTTTGTTTAATGCGATAACTGATAGTTGTGCTAGCCAGAAGCAGTTCCAAAACTGGTGTCATCAGCTTAACCTACTGAACTGTGTTCAACTGTGTATTTTAAAAATTAGTTCTCAATAACTTACGTTTTGGAAAACCGAGTGGACTGAATTTTTGTTAATGTGCCCTGTACCCTTAAGTTCAGCACTGCATAATGGAGATAGATACTTGTTACTTAAAGGAGAGCCACAGTCTGGGATTCGATTTCGGTAACTTGAAGCAAATTCAGCCAAAAGTATCGGAATGGAAATGAAAAGAAAGTTAAAAGCTTTTGGTTTCCTAAAACCAAAACACACACACATTATTTTCAGATCTTTTTTACGCAAAAGTAGGACTCTCTCTAAAATGTTCCTCGAGCTGCGACTCTGTTAAATACGTATCGCTCAGCGCAGCTTCTATAGAGATTGATTGATTGACTGATTGATTAAAAAAGTTCAGTGAAATTTACATCTTTAACACGATAAGACAATTGGAAAATTATCTGTTACTGAAATCAATCTAGGAACTCAAGAAAATGGGAACTGAAACAGAAAACTTGGATATGAAAACTTTTATCTGTTATACAACATACCTCATTTCTAGCATTCTTGACTTGATATCCGAGTAGTTCCTTTAATCGTACAGTTTGAAAAAAACTGTACTCGTTTCTTGTAATGAACGCTGGGACTGATGTCAGTTTTCGGTGTCAATGTTCTTATGAGTATGGAATATAATTGCATTTTTGACATTAAATACGGGTGCCATAATAACCTTACTCCTTCATAATTTCCTGCGCGCGTCGGAATGTCGTGACAATACTCAATAACAATCACATACTATTGATGGCATGGTTACTCGCGGTCAAAGTGTTTTAAATATTTGAGAATATAGTTTGCTTTTTGTGTCGAAAGTCTCGTTTTATTCCATCACTTTTAGCAAACGTTCGTGGAACTCTTTAGGTGCGTTGAAAAAAGTGAAGGCAAACATTTTTGCTGTGTTTCAAACGAAAACTTGCTTGTTGTGTTATGCTGCCACGCTACAGATGCTAGAACTGCGATAAAATGTATTGTTTCACCGGGTTGACACTTTCCTGTGTATTAACATTCTGGCGATTCTGACTAGAAAATGTTGAAGTGCCAGGAATTAAAATTTTACATTTTAGCATTAAAAGGCTGAAATTGACCTGTTTACGTTTGATTGAGTGTTCAGTAGAGAGCTTAAGCAACTAGGACGGGAGCGTCAAAGAGAACTTTATGTGCAAGACTGAATAGACTAAGTTAGATATAAAAAAGGCTTGTAAGGTACTGTGTATTACACTCTTTTTTTTATAAGAACCTTTTTTATAAGAACATGAGGCTAAAAATCGCAAAAATTTAAGAACATGCTGAGGCTGAGAAAAGGTGAAGAACATACATTTATTATGATAACCTATTGCAAACAATTCATACGGTGTTAAAAAATTGGCTTTTTCGTTGGGCTTCTTTACTAAAGTTCGCAGATAACAATTTTGCATCACATGTTTTTTCATTTACCAAATCGCAGTTCTTTCAGGTATATCTCTTGAGACAAAGTGGCAAGAAAGTCAGTACAGTTTTTAGAACATGTTTAAGAACATTTGAGGCTGATATCCCGAAAATATTTAAGAACGTTCAGCCTCAGTCGAAAAATTCGACGTTCCTATAAAAAAAAAAGAGTGTATCGGAGCTGAGCAAAACGTCAGCAAAAATTGTCTTTCGTAACAGTTAAGTAGCTAAGATAGACAATTAACTTATCTTATTCTTTCAATTCACACTGAACCGACTCCAACAGTCCCAATAACCGAAAGAATTGAATTACAATTTTCTCAGAATCATGCCTCATTTTCGCTGCAGCTAATTTGTGTTTTTCATACCCTAATTATCAATTATCTATCTTTCTCTTTGATGAAAGGCTATTATGGCTATTATGTCAGCTAACTGAAGAAGTATTTGCTAAAAAGTAATATTGGACAATATGTCAATCAAAAACACATTGAAAGCTGTGAGACCAATTATTTTCTGACCAAGTGCTGATAACTTAATTGAGAACTCTTTGGTATTATCCTTTATTCATATATAATATCACAAAACACGCAATTGCTAGGAGATACTTAAAAACTGTCCGGACACGTGCCAAAAATTAGGTCCTGTTGTTGGGGTAATTTTAATACACAGCAAAATTTTATAAACAAATATAACAATGCCTGTTAGGTTTCTATAGCACAAGTTAATCAGTTTAAGACGCACCGGTTACGTAAATACATCCTCATTTCCTAAAGTTTGACTCAGTTTTAGGTTGAAACGCCTGTCTGTCAAAAGCGTTCTCGTTAAAACCGAAGGGAGGAAATCGAAAGAAAATACCAGACAGCAAAGGCGAAACAAGTACGCTATATCTTTAATAATGTAGGCCAATTTACTAGTTAGCAGTTTCTCTGGCACCTGACATTTATGCGGAAAGGAAAACTATCGAATTGTTTCTTAGGTTCACTTTTAATATCTCTTAAAATAGTTTCAACACGTACGGTTCGATGAACCACACAGGAGAATCAACTCTCAGAAAACCAACATATTATCATTAGGTATTTTGTTACCTTTGTTACATTCTAGTGGGGTAAAAACGAGTTGAACTTTGTGATCTTCATTTCCTGATTCTCTCAGTCATTTCTTTTTTTTTCCTGTTTCATTTGTATCTGACATGAATTGGAATGTAGATTAGTTAATAGTTCTATCAACTATGGTGGAAGAGATTTCACAAACCAGGGTCAATGCTGATCTTTGAGGTGAAATTCCCGGAGGATTCGAGGTGTATGTACAGTTTTTGAATTCAGTATTTAAGGAGTGCTTTGTTTCTTGTTTCACATCTAACTAGTTTCATTGGTCAATAGACCGATAAAAACGTCTGCAAATACTTTCACATCCTCCCTTCCTCTTACCTACAAGTAAAGAAATTCCCTTGAGAACTAGCTGTTGCATAAGTATTTTAAAAACTTTCTTTGATTAGTTTGAATAAAGGTGATATCATTTTTTCTCGGAATCAAAAGCTCAAATAGTTTTAAAGGAGTCCACGGTCTAGCACAAGACCTGACAAACGCGCTGACGTAAAACGAATACTTCTATACAGGTGTGAAAAACTTGTCCATTCGAGATGCACTCTGTTACTCTTATCGTGTTGACGTTTTTGGTCCTTGCTGAAACCTCTAGAAAAGTTGCTGCAGCTTTGCCGCCCGGTAAGTGGTAGATGGATCTAGTCTTGTTGGTTAATTTAACATTAAACTCCTTCAAGTTATCTAAATCAAAATATGTTTAGATAAATGAACAGAACAGACACGAAAGGCAACTGCTTCACATAGTTTCCAAGTCAGGTTTTAAATGTGACATATTTAGCAAAACTAGCAACTGACTGAATTGATGTGCTTAACAGCCTCGTGCCTGATTTTATTGGAAAACGTAAGTAAACGATAATTGAATAGCTCTAGAAAGCCGAAACTGAATTGAAAGACAGAATATCAGCACAAAGGAGAAGTGATCTAAAAATAATATTGCTCGGGTAATTTATATATTGTGGTGTTTACGACTTGTTTGATGTTTCGGCATATAAGATGGGGCTTATCGAAGCGGGTTCAGTAACTTTTGTCTGGCTAATTGTTGGTTGTGGGTTTTGATCAACAAAGGTTGATATGGTATGTTTTTCACCGCAAGATTTGGCAACAAATGTTGATATGGTTTGGTATCAAAATCCATACTCAACTTACTCGCCAAAACAGTAAAACAGTTTTTTCAAAACTAGATGTTAGTAAAGCTATTTTCATGGTCAGTGGTAGCTTTCAGATGAAAAGAAAATACGATTTAAGAATATGTTTTCATTTTAACTGACCTATATAGATTAGTGAAAACTATCTGCAGCCCTGATAAGTTATTGAACGAAACAAAATATGTAAAATGCGATGTAAAATTATTTTTACAAAATTAGTCAAAAAGTAGAAAACGTTGGTGAATTAACTTGTAAGGAGATGGCCATCGCTCATCTTCGCATCATCACCATACTTTCTCTAATAGCACTTTTGCTTCAGTCTCATCCTCCCGTGGCAGAATTCGAGAAAGAGGCTCGAAGCGCATTTACTGTTTCTTAATCATCAACGAGCCGTTCAAACAAGTTGCATAGAACTTGATACAAAAGTTTCGAGATTTTGAACGCTATTCCGATATTGTTTGTATGTAGGTTTTCTCACTGTTAGGGAGATTATAAACTTCTCCGAAGCAGCCAGGCAAACAAGAAGACTAAAAATACACGTTCTACTAAAACCTCTGTAGCTGTTTGTCAAGACAAAAAGGCTCCTTTACGTCCGAGTCTTGGAGTTTCTTTTTTTCAGAATTAGTTTTACTTATGTCATTTATTCAGAAAGATAAACAAATTAATCCGCAAAAAGTCTTGATCAATTGTGTCTGCCAAGGTTCGAACCCTTTTAAACCATTTTATTACTTACTTAATTAATTACTTCAACGCCAGCCCTCCTAGATTAGCTCATTCTGACTATGGGCTGGTGAAAATGTCTACCGTTCTTTTTCTCAAAGTTTAATAAATAGAGATGAAAGGTCCAGCCCGGAAAACAAAACAGATTGATCCTGCGTAAATAAAACATATGGCAACAGTCTAACTTTACCCTTTCAGCCCCAGCTAGTTAGTCAGTATGTAAATTCTCCTTACAATATCCGCATAAAAAAGTCGTTTGGTAATGAGAAAACACCAACTGATCATTAACAGCAATTTATTAAAGTTGAAAAACAATATTCTCCCAACCTGTTTACAAGGAAACTATAGAGACAGTCTAGGAGAATTTAGCATTACACCATATGGTGTGTTTGGGGCTAAGAAAATCAGAAAAAATAAACATCTCAACTTAATAGTCTACTTAACTAAAGTTTCCACATTGTCATTTTATCTTGACTGTGAGCGAAACCAAATGGAAGTGGACAACACAAATGCGCTAAGTGATCCTAATTGCAACAAAACTGAATAAAATTTAACGAAATAATATGTTACTTGATTGGTCGTAAGTTTATACACATATTGAAACGATTTCATATCAACTCTTGCTCATCAAACTATACATTAGGCAAGCTCGGTGAAGGCTAGTCATCCGGTAATATAAGACAAGGGCTATTGGCTTTCAACTCAATCATTTTTACTGGCAGAATTATAAGACTAAAAACCTGCTTCATTTGCAATAACATTGATAACAAGGTATTTAGTTATTCCTCTAAGAATATTGAATATTGATTTTTTTTCTGAAAATAATCTGAGTTTAAAAAGCTGCCAATACAAAACTGTTTAAATAAAAATTCTGTTTTATTTATTTACACATATATATTATTTATATGAACTTTATTTTTAATTATCTTTTTCCAAAGAATTGGTCTCAGTTGGTACAAAACTGGATTTCTAAGTTATCATAAATATTTCTTTTCTCAGATGGTTGGTGTAAAACAAAGTTTTTTTTGTTGTATGTTTTTTACAGTTGGAAGTAAGCAGAATCCCGGAAAGTCCTGCAAGGACATCCTAGCACACGGCGGAACAACCACCGGGAATTACTACATTCGACTGGGCAGACAAACATTCCAGGTTTACTGCGACCAATCCACGGCGGGAGGAGGCTGGACACTAGTCTACAGCTACACCTTCACAGATTTCAGTCGCTTTGATTATGGCACTAACGCTGTCACCCCCGTACCAAGTTGGTCCATTCCAGGCGATGTGCCAATCTCAACCACAACTCCCTTGAGGTAGAGTAAACGAGGATTGTTTTGGTTTGTTATTGTCACAGCCGCACGCCAGGAAAGAAGTAAACTGGACGCGACAGAGAATTCAATTACGAATTAACTATATCCATTTTCAAAATTGCTGGCTTCTTTTTGCGATTGTTGCTCTTGTTGTTGTTGTCACTGTTGTTGTCAAAATCATTTTCTTTGTTGTTCTTGGCATTGTTCATGTAATTGTTTGTAATGCTGTAGCTCTTGAAGATGTCATTGTTGTTGTCGTTGTGTTTGTTGCTAGTATTATTCGTGTTGCCACGGCTATCGACGTCATCGTTGACAGGGACCGCAGAGCCGGGGTGGCTAGGGGAGGCTCCGTCCTTCCCCTCTTCCCCCCCCCCAAGAAAAAATAGTCACTGAGAAAAGGAGTCTCTTCAGCTACCTATTTCCAGTCAACTGCTGCTATTGACATACTCTCATCATTGTCGTATCGTTATCGCCATTACTTTAGACTTAACTTGGGAGCTTAGCTTCTCTGCAAAGGAAAACAAACATCAGCAGCGCAGAAGCGAACAAACGAACAATTTACTGGCCATTTGAGGGTCGCTGTGCCGAAACCGACTACGAACGTTGAACCTTGTACAAAATCGCTTCGGTTTCTTAAAAAAATATATTTAACCTAGTTCAGTTTTTGTGCCGAAAGTCTTAGTTTATTCATTTCTATTTAATAAAACTTTCGTGTTCCTTTTAAGATACACTGAAGGTAAAAATAATTATTACTGTTTTGTTTAAAGTTGTGCGATCGGCAGTGCAGCCATAAAAGAGTTCTTTAGACATTCTTGAGTTAAGGCGCTTGGTGAATGGCGCTGTGGTCAAACGGATTGTTCTCATAACACCCCTTTGCGCTTTTGGTTTGTTTTTCATTGTATCAGCGCATCACACGCTACATACTTTTATTGAACAACAACTAAGAATGTTTATTTTATCTTCACTTGTATTATGTTTGTATATATTATTTGTTATCCAATCCCATCTTAGGCTCTTTAGTGTTCTGCTATGTTTCAGTTTTTATGTTTAGAAATACGAATAAAATACAGACATTTTTAGGCACATTTTGCCATAGAACAAATTCGTACAAAACTGTTCGTTCTTTCAACAAATACGATTAATAAAAACCTTTTATAAATCAACAAGATAAGTATGTTTAGTCGAAACTAGCACGTTTTACATTTTTAGCAAAACGCTTTTGCAGGTCCTCGCCGAAACAAGCGTTGGAATGTCGTAACCATAGTAATTACAAACCAGCGAGGGCATCATCATTCAGAGTCCAAAAGTTTTCAAAATTTGAGATTATAGTTTAACTTTAAACCGACATTCTTATTTTATTCCATTTCGTTTCTTTTTAAATGAAACTTCCCTGGGTCTGTTTAAATGCGTTAAAACTGAAGAGAGGTATTGCTATGGTATTTCAAACAAAGCTTGGCCACTGTGTTTTGCTGCCATATAACTGTGAAAAGAACGTGTTGTTTCACCAACTTGACACTTTTGCTGTTATTTACCTTTTTTGTGATACTGAAAAGAAAGTGTTAAAATATTATAGTCATTTAAGTCAATATGAAAACGTTGTAGTTATTACGATCGGAAACGCGGCCGTGAAACAATTGACTCCTCATAAGTATTAAAAATTTGAGTTTAGCCGAGTGAGAGGTCCGTACGGCAAGTTTTGGACCGATTTTTCCCCCTTCCTTTTATGGTCCAGGCGCGAAGCAAGGATAGTATCACTACAGTTTCTGATTTTTAGCGAGTCGACGTAGTTACTTTCTTTTTGTGATTGATGTCTCGTGAAGTTGTAAAGCGTGCAAAATTTTAATGCAGGCTCTTCAAAACACGCTTTTTGAGCAAATGTTCTAACTAGAACTTATAATCAAACTGCAAAAAGACGGAATCTTTTGTCCTCATTGCGTAAGATCCACTTTTTATCAGTTTCACGGCCGTACAAAACGTAGACCTGTGTCTTAAAACAGGGTCAATAACGACAATGACAAGTGCTTTCTGATACATATGAACAGTATTTATTGCTATACGACATCCCTTAGTACACAAATCCTTTCACGAACGCTCATTAAGTGTTTTGGAGTTTAGTGCTCAATGTTTCTCATTTCAAAATCCATATACGGTTGAAACAATATTACAATCAGTATTATACAAGGCGTACATACCCCTTAACCCCCTCCAAACAAACTGCACTTTGTAACGGACGACGCCTAATTGAAGTGAAAAATTGGTTATATTTTTACCTTCTTCTGGTATATATTGCAGTATCATACAATAGAATTTCATTACTTAACTTTCGGGATTTTGAAAGCTAACTTACAATGGTTCAAATAAAACATTCAAAATATTTAGATAAATTGAAATCACAATAAAATCTCTGCCTTTGCGGCTTGCTTAATATGTTGTAGAGTTTTGTTATTTTTCGTTCGGCAAGCGAGTTTGAGCGAGTTCCAGTTTTAATTGCACGATAAATGACCGCTAAGCAGTTGTTGTCCTGAGTCTAGCGACATTTAAGTCGTTACACTGCCTTGTGTTGTAGCGATGTAGATCTGATCTTACTGATTGTTTGGTACAAGGTAGTCCGGCGGCTAAATTGTTCTTGCACTTGCACATCAATAACGCAGCACAGTAGCGGATACTCTTCTCAATCGGCTTTAGAAACCACTGTACGAACAGTGCGCTTAAAGATTTGCCGCTTCCAGTTACAATTCACTGGAGTCCTTTTTCATAAATAAAAAAAACGTATCAAAGACGAGACATATTGTTGATGGACAGTGATGCAGTATTTTCTTTCCAAAGACAAACTACTATACGATTTTAATTATGTTCGGTGGCCGGCTCAAAACACGAAGTACTAATAAATGTGTTGTCTTTAACTTGTCGGAAATGGGCTTGGTAATGACTATTAGATACATTTTCCTATCGTAGTGAAACGGATTACAACGCCATGGATTTCAAGTTATGGAAAAAACTCGGATTCGAGTTCATGATGAAGTCTAACATGAACAACTGGTACACATGTCGCGAAGGAACTGGAAGCTTGCTGCGCCTGCGCCCAGGCAGCCTTAAGTGCAGATTAGTGAGGAACGTTATGGGCATGTGTGGGGACATTGTACCAAATACGCTACAGGTGAGATTTCTTGTAAGTTATTTGGCGTGAGTTTACTGTAGGTTATGAAAACGAGGCACATCTGATATAGCTGTATAGATGTTGCAAATGGATATCAGCTACAATCTTAACGAGATCTGACGATACCGCGTCATTGCCCTAATTTTTGACGATATCACAAACAGCTTGTTTTGAGTTTTATTTAATAAAGTTATGAGTAGTTACAAAACCTGTCAACGGACGCTCTCTGTTCACGCCCGGGATTTTAAAAATTTGCATACATGTACACACAAATCATAATGTTGACGTCTGTTGATAGATTTTCTGTTATTGACGTTTGTCACTGACGATTGGAAATAGTAATGGAAAATGCTTTCCCGCGTTAAAGATTATGTTTTATTTACAAAGCATAGCACTTAACTGGTGCTAAGAAGACGACTGTGCGACCAGGAGGTACAGCAGAGTACTATTTGATTAAAGGCCTTGTTACGGCTGAAACGGTGCAACTTTTCGTGCAACTCGCCTTGCGGCGATTTACAAGCACTGTGAAGCAAGTTGCTTGAAACCAGTTGCACCGCGTTACATGCCCTGGAACGAAAAATTCAGTTGTCAGTCAAGTTGCTGCAGTTTATGCGCAAGAGTAGAAATAATTTTTATTCTCTCTAACGGTTTACGCAACTTCTCTTGCAAAGATTTTGCTAATTCCCGGAAGTGAAAACGCATCCGTTCGTCCAAATTGTTTCGCAAGAAATGAGCGCGTAGCAGAGCAGTTATGATTGCTCATGATCTTTTGTTTTGTCATGATGGTATTTTGATCTTCGATTGGTGTTTAAACTTGATAAAAGAACACGTCAGATTTACAAGTCGATTTATCGTGGATTTAGGCTTTGTCTACACTAATGCGTTTTCAAAATAACACGGTAACGGTGTCATCAAAAACGCATCGTTCTATTTACGTCCACACTACCGTTTTGATGCGTTTCGACTGTCCACACTAAAGAACATAGTGCGCATGCTTCTAGCACACGCGCCTGCGCTACTTCGGCCATGTTCAAACTCATAAATGGTCATAAATAACTTCTTGCTTCGTCGATTGAAAATGGACAGTTTATTTGGAAGCCAAATAAAACAAAGGAGAAGCTTTTATGAACAAGCAAAAAGAAAAGCCAGGGTACAACTCACGTGATACATATGGCGTTAGCGTTTTCATTCTGATGTTTTTTCAACTGTCCGGACATGCATGCGTTTTTGTTTAGAGCGTTTTCAAATCCCTGAAATGTATATGTTTTAATACGAAAGACGCGTCAGTGTGGACAGGGCTTAGAATGGAGTTTTAAAACTGCTTCGTGCCATTTCGAAATACTCGGAAAGATTGAAGTGGAGCGATTTGAGACGACCTTAGTTTTCATTTCTAGTCATGACAATCTACGTGTCTAACACACACAAACCTCAAGTCCTATACAATAAAAGAGTCAGTGCCTGTCTCCAACTCACTAAAAAATCCTTCGGTATGCCAGCAGGTTTTATTAAAGCAACTCTTCTACTGAATCTGTGACTTTTGTCTTGTGTCGTATTATGTTGTGTTGTGCTGTGCTGTGTTGTGCTGTGCTGTGTTGTGCTGTGCTGTGTTGTGCTGTGCTGTGTTGTGCTGTGCTGTGCTGTGCTGTGTTGTGCTGTGCTGTGTTGTGTTGTGTTGTATTGTGTTAAGTTGTGTTGCATTGTGTTGTGTTGTATTGTGTTCTGTTGTGTTGCTTTGTGTTGTTTTGCGGTGTAATGTGTTGTGTTGTGTCATATTATGTTGTGTTGTACTGTTTTGTGTTAAGTTGTGTTGCATTATGTTGTACTGTATTGTGTTACGCCGTGTCTAGTCATACTGTAATTATGTAGCTGGACTTTGCAACTGAGATAAAACCTAATTCACGACTTGTTACCTAATCTTCACTAGATCAAAATCAGCCGATGGAACACTGGTCCAAACATTTCGAACAACAATGTAGAGACACCAAGACTCAGGGCAATATACTACTATAACACATTTGTTTGGGGTGAGTGGTTAAACTAAATTAATATTGAAGCACTATATATAAGGTGTTCACTGTCACCATGACTATGACTTGGTGTAGTACATAATAATGAGTTCCTAGTTATTTAAGACTGAAAAATTTAAGCTGGTTGATATATATTAAAGGTCTCATCTAAAAGATAACAACAACAACAAGAACAACATTAATATTAATAATATTAGTATTAATAATGATAATAATAATGATAATAATAATAATGATGATAATGTGTATAGCGCTGTTTCTTAATAATCCATCAGTTTTGATTTTTACAATGTGTTTTTAGCCAAAGTAGAAAATTATTACACGCCTATTTAAATTTACAATAATCTGAGAAAAGAAAACCTATAAACCTATATGTTTAGTGCGGACATGCTCACAGAAAACTTACAAGACGTGGGGAGACTGAAGCTACACAAGAACCAGGGATTGGCACTACAAGATTAATGTAAACATTATAGTTAAAAACGAAAACTAAGCCAATGATACAATAATTTTACCGTTTTGTTAAAGCGTAGCTTTGGGGAAGCGACATTCGTTAATTAGGATACAAAAAAAATTTCGGTCCTATATCTCACGTTTCCAATAAACTTGTTTCGTTGGATTGGAGAACGTTCTTTCTTCTCTAGAAACCCAAAGCTTACACGTTTTGGTAAGTACGGGGGACTGTTACATCCTTTAAGAGCGACTGTCAGTAATTATCGACCTAATAGGGAATATTTGAAAAAAATAAAATCTTTCAAACTTTGTCAGATGAATGGTCTTGGGGAACTAATACCAGAACTAACAATATGATCTGGCTCCGCTAATTTTTCGTTCTGCGGTAAAAACATCAGTCTAATTGAGAATTAACGAAGCAAGTTCATATTGTTACATCTGGTATTAGTTCCCAAAGACTTTTCATCTGACAAAGTTTGAATTTCCTGACTAGGTCGATAATTACTGACAGTCACTGTTAAGAACTGAGTGTGAGGACCGGACGACAAATTGTTTGCCGTACTCAATGTGAGAGGGCCAAATCTTTTCTCGTTTGACCCAACCTAGTCAACATGATGTGTTTTTCCTTATGACGAATTTTGTAGAAAGGAAGTGGTGGTTTCCAATTTCGAAAGACAAAAGTTGGAGTGGGAAAGATACGGCTTTGTGCAGCGTTTACCAATATATAGTTACAATCAATATTTGTACAGAACATAGAGGTCACTTGATATATCCGCTACGGACCTTATATGGTAAACTGAACTTTTCCTGTTTCTCTTCTCCAGATCAAGGCTACCCCACGCATGACCCCTGTGGTTTGGATTTAGTTCACAAAGTCACTATCCCCAACCCCCACGGAAACATTTATGTGCGATGACCGAATATGTAAGACTACTTGATGAAAAATGGAATGAGATATACAAAAATTAATTAAGAGTTCCCATTCACCAAAGTTTTCAATAAATAAGTTTTGTTTACAGACAAATAGAAAAAAAAGCACGGTATCTACTAAAACACTAGTTGTCGACAGAAAACATAGTACTTAACGGTTCAAACTTAAACAATCTTGTTATCTAATAATTTCACTTGGTTCTTGACCTCCGCTATTGTCACTTGAAGAGACAGAATACTCAGGGAATTGAAAAAATGCACGGATTTCTTCGAAGTCAACTCTGTCGGGTAAATAGAGTTTTTTTTCAAAGGAAGCAAAAGTTTCAAAATGTATTAGAGGACGTCTAAAATTTGGCTAATTGACGCTTAACGTCCAATGGACATTATTTGGACGGCTAATCCCCCACCCGTCCCTTAACGTCCACATAATTTTTTCGTTTTGTATACACTTAACTATCTGAAGTGCAATAAGCATAACGTCCAATTTTGTATCAAACTTACACTAGGGCTACTTGTTTTGACTGCCTTTAAACTTTGCCAGAGGTATTTTTTTCTTCCGAACCAACACTTTTCATATTTTGTTCGTGTTTTCATATTTTTCTTGCTATCCACCTCTATTCACCAACCCCTCCTCTTAATGGCATTTGGACGTTAAGCGTTAACAGATAGATTTCCCTATCGACCCTTGATAAAATATGGTCCTGAGAATGTATATCTTGCAATGAAAATAAAACTTAATTCGATTTGTGTTTCAACTCTTGTATCTTACATATAGACGGCCGCTGTAAGATCACACAGAGCTCGTGGCTAGGTCAGTATAGCCACAAGGAAGACACTGCAGGCGTTCGAGTCACCCTCTACTCTAAGAACCAGAAATACTATTGGATAAAAACTATTGGATAAAACTACAATATAAATACTCCTAACCTTTGGGATAAATCTGATCATCCGTTGATGAACATACAATGACGTATTGTCAGAACCTGTCAGCTATTGTTGATACTATTGTCAAATATCCAATAAGATTTTTCGTTCTGAAAGTAAAGCCTTACTGAGGTATTTGGAACATTCTTTAAGATCCATCGTAATGACAATTTCTCGCGAGGAATTTGAACGGCTGGAAATGAATGACATATAAAGTGTTAAATTATCTAACAAAATTGTCACAGCTGCCACAGAAACGTTGTGTTTCAATTTGACTTTGTCACAGCTCTCATTAACACCCTGTTTTTGTTAGTGACTTGCTTCACTTTACATCGTTGTTTTATTTTGTTCTTTTAAACCTCCCGGTATTAGAACAATCTAGTTGGGAGTAAAACATTACAAGTGAAACGTTTCTGAGATTGCGTTCCAGGCAGACAAAACAAATTCGTCCTGTCACGCGGAACCTTGAAGGCGTGTTCCCCCTGAGACGCAAACGCAAGCGCAAACGCAAACGCAAGCGCAAACGCAAGCGCAGACGCAAACGCGGACCCAAAAGCAATAAAACAAATGTGAATGTA
>JAOBYE010111450.1:0-19513 GCA_025403585.1 Parazoanthus swiftii | reverse complement strand
CGGGGGGAGGGGGGGGTGTCTGCGGGCCTGCTGTGTGACATGATGTCAATTCGCGATCAATGAAATCTTTGATGACCACTTTATTCTTTGAATATATTCAAAGTCTTCGAATGCGTTTGGATTCTTTCATCACCGACGAATAATTTGAAAATTTGCTGGCCCAAAAGTTGTCATTAAAGTGAACTTACAGTCAGTACAGTTCTAATCTTGTTGAGAACTTCGTTTTGTTCTTAATTTTATACATCTAGGTGGGAAAATTTTCAAGTTTTCAACCTCCCAGTGTAAGAAATCGTTTAATTGGATGAAATATTACACAGCGAAGCCATTTGCAAGCTTACTTGTATTCTAATGCCAGCCGCAGTATTGAGCACATGCATTGATGTAAACAAAGATTGGCTCTTTCAATATTCAAGGGGCATCTGAGTATTTGAAAGGGCCAGAGATTTGTTTAACCTGACATTTTGCAGCTTTTGTTGTTGCTATTTACCTTCTCAGCCAAATGCAAACACAAAAATCGTGTAAATCCGTTTCAAAAGCCAGCTCTAACCTTAAAACCCTATACTTAAGCTTAATTTAATTAAACCTAACCATAATCATATTCAAAACCTTTTCAAGTACTTTTTATTGACCCGTAAACTATTTGACTTATAAAACATAGTCCTCTTCATTTGTAATGTGCAAAACTATTTAGAAGATTAGTTCAACTGAGACGATGGATACTCACACTAACGGACCCAGTATTTGTGCGACATCACTGACATGAGACATGGAAAGTCCTGGTAAGTTCGATCCTTGCTTCAAACATAATTAGGCTTAATATTTTTTGATTTTGTCTTTGTGTACTGAACTGTTTTAAAAAAAAATGGTTTTCCTTGACTGAGTTACAAAAAGGCCCAATTCTGACTGCAAGTCGAAGCTCAAGTTTTAAAATTCTTTGATTTCAGTGCAAACACAGAACCCCGTGGTGATCCTAAATCCCTTAAAAACTGAAAGACTCACTTTTCTAGACGCAAGTAACTAAACTGTAAAAGTGAACATGATGTAACAACTTGAAAATGAATCAAGTATTTATTTATTTAATAGATTTCTTACGACAACATCCCTGAACACAGTCACTTAAACAGCGATACATGTTTTGACATCATCTTAGCTTCTGCAAATTCATAGCACCATTCTTGTAGTTAAAGTTCTATAGCAATTAAATGCCACAACCATATGTCACTTGCTCACCTTCTCTCCAGCAATAGACTTCTTACAACATTCTTGTACACATTCACTTTTAAAAACAGCGATAATACGCAACCAATCTTAGTTTCTGTCAATACATAGCACTATTCTTGTAATTGAAGTTCTGTAGCAAATGCTAAAAACCGCATGTCCACTGCTCATATCTAGATTGACCTCAGCATGTGTTATAGATTTTAGCTTTCGTTTCGGTTGCGACGGAGATCACTAAAACTTGTTGTTCAACAGTTTCAACCTCGATTCTCCTTGTAATTACTCCCTATGAAAATCTTGTCCCGATGATCCACGGGATTATCACTTATCACCACTATCACTTAACAAGACAAATTGTTTTGTGTTTATAGTACGTTAAACAACTTTCTTTTAATAATAATTAATGGTCTTAACTAAAAAGACCAATACAGCTATTATGATAGCCGGAAAAACTGTTAGAACTCAAACTCAAGTTCTCATCCAGTTATAGAAATCAAGCAAGCATTACTAGAACTGCCAAAAGAGTGGGACACGAATCGGACTAAGTCCCATGAGAAGCGACCAGTGTAACGTTAAAAACAAAAATGTAAAAAAAGTACATCAGTGAAAAAGAAAATTATTAAAGCCGTTTTGATTTTATTATTGACATGTCCTAAAGTACAAGTTAAGAACTTTCAGGAAACTCTTTCAAACCAGGATGCTTTCTCTTCGGATGCTGGCCTTCCTGCTTAGTTGACATGAGCCCCTAGGGGATGCTGGGTAACGATGTGGATTCGGAAGGTCTTGCGGCTGAGCAGAGCCCTGGGGAAGAGCCTGTGGCGGCTGTATGACCTGACATACACAGGCAGACTTTCCAGGTTCGTTCGGGTTAAAGGAGAAACTGGACCGGCTCGTCATAACCAAACGGTTAGGAGATCGCTGAAATCCGCTGTCTGAGTTATTCGAGGGCGCAGTTGAGTCAGATTGGCTTGTGCGGAAGTTGAGAATTGTGGGAAGGGTTTGGCACTCCACGTCGAACTTCCTGCGATTCTTTGGAAGCTTAAGTTGAGCTTGTGCCAGGTTGTAGTACAAAGAGAAGGTGCTGCCAATGACAGAAGCCGACATTGCAACAACCATCACACCACAAATGGCGGCCATCGAGCCAATGATTTTACCAACCACGGATGTTGGAACAAAATCGCCATACCCCAATGTTGTCATGGTAACGATCCCCCACCACATCGAGCTTGGAATGTCAACAAACTTCTCCTTTTTGTTTTCTTCGCTGCCGCTGGTTTTCTCCGAGTAGAAGACCAAACTTGAAAACACCATAACTGGTATAAAAAGCACAAACAGTAGCAGCATCAAATGGCTTCTACTTGCTTTTATAGTTTTGGCTAAAATCTGAAGATCGTACAGCAACTTGAAAAACCTGAAGATTCTCACCACCCTCATAGTGTTAAGGATTTCAATGAGCAGTGTTCTCTTCTGAGAAAGAACCATGAGGTACAGTGGAATGATCACGAGAAAGTCCAGCCAGTTGTGGAGGTTTCTCACGAACTTCACCTTGTCTGGACAGAAAATCAGGCGGAGCAGGAACTCAAGTGTGAACCAACCCGTGCATACGGCGTCTACTATTGTCAGTATTCGCACCGGGGTTAGGTCACCAGCAACCAGCTCTTTGGACGATGTGATGTTCCATTCTAAGGTGTCATGAAAAAAGAGACTTTTGAATGTACTGTGATGTGATGTGATGTGATGTACTGTACTGTGATGTACTGTACTGTCTGTACCATACAGATACTGTACTGTACCATACTGTACTGTTCTGCACTGTACTGTACTGTACTGTCCTGTGATGTGCTGAATTGTACTGTACTGTACTGTTCTGTACTGTACTGTTCTGTACCGTACCGTACTGTGTTGTCTGTACTATACTGTTCTGTTCTGTACTGTACTACGGTACTATTCTATAGCAAAATTCATTGCCTGATGGGGCAATTGCACGTTAAATTTCACGAGAAAAATGATTAAGTGCCAAACGGAAATAATTCTTGAGAGACAGGGACAATATTTTTTTTAAAATGGAAGTGTCTGCTACATGTTATTTCTTTTCAAATTCAGATAATAAGACAGCTATAACATTTGAATCACCCCGTTAATGGTGACCGTAATAACTGGGTTCTATTTCCAATGTTATGTGATAGTGTTTGAACCAGTCGTCGGTAAAGAAATTGAGAAAAGCAGTGGCCGCCCAATCATACATATATAGCTTCTAAAATAGAAGCTAAACTACTTACGAGAAGTGTTCGAAGACCGGTTGGAGGCTTTTGTGGTTACGTTGCGAACAATATCTACGTATTTCTGCCCCGTGAAGGGCTGCACGGTCCACAGACAAATGGTAAATATCGACGTGACTATGAACGCCAGAGAAACCCAGGCAAAAACCTGCGGAGGTACATTAAAAATGGAAGTTTAAAGAAAGTCAAACCAAACTTTTCATTCAATTCTTACAATCTCATGAGGATGATAGAACGTAAGGATTTAATCGCCTTCAATGAAACCAGTATTGAGACCGATTACGCCTTAAACGTATTCAAATTACAGCCGTTGTGAGAACGGTAACTGAAAAAGAACGCGCGCTTCAGGCCTGTCACAGTCGTGGGCTAGCTTTGTGTGGTCGAGACTAAATATTTAGTATCTACGCATGAACGTGAAATTGTGAAGATTTTAGTTCAATAAAACATTTGCACCAATAGAACTCAGTGTTCACTTATTTTACACGTTAAGATTAAATTTGACTACATCACCACTTCAAAAGCGAATATGGTTTGCATCTCACCGTCTTATACCGTTTCACAAGATTGATATTACTTTCAAGGGGTTTCTGTTTTAAATAGTTTCTCGAGTGTTATCGGTTACCTTAGCTGTTGAAGACGAGTAAGGTTCATCGAGAATTTCCCAAATTATTGGCTGGTATATCTTAAACCACGATACATTTGGGTCGTTGTAATATCGCCTTTTCGTTCCACTTTCCTCTTCATCATTCACAGGTCTGAAATCCAACATTTTCAAATTTTCCTGAGCGTCTCTGTGCTTAGTATAGTTCGACCAGCAGCATGATTCCATTTGTTGTTCGTCGATTCCCCAGAAGGCAAGCTCCTGCTCAAATAATGGCCCACACAAATTTCGCGGAACGTGAAGCTTTCCCGTTTGATAATAATTCAACACTTGCGCAAAAACACCAGGATGTCTGTCGAAAAAATATTCACCTGTTTCTTCATCATAATCCAACTTGGACTTGCTGTCAATGATTTGCGCCAGAGGAAGGTAAGGAATATTTTTGAGTGTACTGATGTACGGTTCGAAGCGCTTTCCGCCAACATTGATAATAACTCGATCTTTTAAGTCTCTTTTTTTCCCTTCTGTACCACGTCTATCAATCGGTGACATGATTCGCACGGCAATCTCTCCCACATCAACGTCTTAAAACTACAACTGAATTACAAGTAAAGCAATTCGGCAAAAGTTGAGGATTAGCGACTCCGTTGCTCAATTTTTGCGGCAAGAAAACTTGCCTGAAAACGGAATAAACTGCAAGCTGTTTTTCACTTCATACGGGATCTTCACTGAAAATGCACCTGCTTTTTGACTTTATTCTCCTTATCTTAAAACACAATGGTTGCCAATCATACTTTTTTCTGTTCGTAAATTATGTACATATTTTATAGAAGCTCTTGCTTTTTCTGTTTACAGTACAGTGAAAGAAAACTATTGGCCAGATATTCAAACAAACATATTTTATAAAAGCACTTGCTTTTTTTGTTGACAGCACAGCGAGAGAAACTATTGGTCGATTCTTCAAACAATATACACCAGGTAAAATGCAAAATTGAAACTCGCTTTTGCTTTAACTTTGATTATTCGGATATTGTGTCAATATAGCAAGTATGCACGCTTTTTTGTAAACATAAACTGTATAAAAACACCAAGGATAAGATTTGCCCCAAAACTCAAAACTAGCTAAGAATAAATTTAGGCTAAAGTTTAAAATCGTAGGTTTTTTACTGAATGAAGTCCACAGTTAAAATTGTAAAGTTCACGATTTAATTCATTCTAACCAAAAATGAAGTTTTCTTTTAAACGGTAACATCAACATCAGATCAAACAGAGTGTAGAAGAGTTTTCAGCACTGCTGTTTATGTGTTCTAATCCAATGTGTTGAATAATTTAGAAATAAGAACAATTTATAATTAGAACAACCTGACGATGAAAAGAAAAGCGCGTGTTACCGATGAGTCAAAGAGCAGTTAAATATATTTCGTTTCATTCTATAATTAATAAAAAAAAGGAATGTAAATGACACAACTCGTACTACTAAAGACTCTGGGAAAGAGTTTGGGAAGGGGAAAACTAACATTAAAATGATCAAACAATATCTATGAAGAAAAGACAACAGGAGGCGAGAATAATTTTACTCTGTGTATTCAGTTGTTAGGAAGCTAAGAAGCCGGTCGATGGCCATTTTTACTTTTGGCCACATACCGGCAAAAGTAAAGCAGAGGGGACTTGGTTGTACTGATCACTTTCAGTTGATACAACTGTGTGATAAAGTATATATATTTTTATTTTAGTCGGATCAAAATGGCAATATCAGTTCAACGCCCGGATGTGATCTATGAAAAACTGTTGCGTTACAGAATGGAAAAATAAAATCAAGTGAAAAATGAAAATGTTTCCAGGCACTTATTGCACTATTTTTCTTTTGATATACATAAGAATTTTTATTATAGAAATGCCGAAGATGAATTCGAAATTCGACCATAATTCAAGAACATTCTTTGAACATGCCTCAGGTGTGTATTTCTTGTAGTTTAGAAATGAAAATTGCCTTTACTATTATATTGCGAATGAGCAACGGGTTTGCACACTTCGGCAAAGACATGATTCTATAATATACAGAGCCGTTCATTCGATGTAACCACTTCATGTCTTGCCTTCATAAAAGAGAAATGTAAACAGAAAAAAAGTCTGGAATAGTATAGTTTGGAAACGGCCTTGGAACACAGCATCTAACTCTTGGACATCTGGGACACTTCATTTAAGTCTGCTGATATCTGACAAAAATGAAACCTTGCTTAAAGAGTGGAAACAATATGCCTCCTCATCAGTTGTATGCCTCCTTAGTTATACGCCTCCTCAGTTATAAATCTCATCAGTTATAAGCCTCATCAGTTATATGCCTCCTTGGATATAAGCCTCATCAGTTATAAACTTCGTCAGTTGTATGCCTCCTTAGTTGTAAGCCTCCTCGGTTACATACCTCGTCAAGTTACAAGTCTTGTCAGTTATCAGCCTCGTCATTGATAAAATGTTTTGGTTACAAAGCTCGTCAGTAATAATTTTCCTCAGTTATGAACTTCCTCAATTATAAACTTCTCAGTTATAACCCTACTCAGTTATAACATACCCTAGTTTTAGCAAGAATTTTCGAATAGCCATTTCTAGCTGTTTTGAACCCTAGTGAATTTGAATTGCAAAAAGAACAAACTTTTTTAAAAAGGGGTGGTTATTGAGCCTGAGTTCCCTGTGATGACAGTCTGTATGTGAGATTTCGTTTTCTTGTACAAAGTCAGTTTGGGTCACCGTTTTTACTTCACTTTTGCAAGTGGACAAAATGTAGTTGCGGGAGGAGATTGAGGCTTGTACGCTTTTTAAATCACTGTTTTTAAATATATACTTAAAAGTATGATTAGAACATAGCTTGCAATTTTCGCGCGCTTTTCGTATGGCGCGAGCGTGCATCTATAACTCGATAGACGCACGCCCGTGCGTCTATTAAATCGCGTGCTCGCATTCAACAAATAAAAACTCTCAGAATGGTTTAGGAGAATTGTGTACGTTATCAGCTTGCGTGTATTTTTTTAAAATAAATACTGCTTAAAGTGGCATAGGCAATGTTCTGAAAGAAATGGTCCATACTTAAGTTGTGCATCTATCGAGTTATGGATGCACTTGGGAAGTTGGGAGAGCACTCGAGAAGCTAGAGAAGCAGTCGGTTTTGCCTCGTGCCACTCAAACGCTTCTCTGTGCTCTCCTAACTTCCGGCGTGCATCCTCAACTCGATAGATGCACACCAAGCATGGACCATTACTTAATTATAATACGGAAGTAAGGGTTTCAAAATGACGCTTCAACGAGAAGAACTGTGCACTTACCTCCAGAAAACGCTTCGTACGTGTTCGTAAAGAGTGTTGTGTTCTTCGATGCAGAATTCTGCATCGCTGGCTCGATTGTAAAGTACGAGAGGTATGCAAGGTTTCCAACTACCTTCTTTAGGTTTTTATCCAAGTAAACCTATCGAACTTTTATCTGGATAACGAACCATGTAAGATCTTTTTGGGTTGAAAAAGCAGCGTTGTGTTCCTTGAACTCAAGCGCAAAGATAGCGCGGTTTTGACTGCTAAGAAATTCTCAAGACACCACGACAAACATTATGATATCAAGAAGAAAAAAAGCAAAACAATGACGATAAAATAGATTGCTAAAAGTTCATAATATTTAATTTCACTCAACCATAAATAACCTTGATTCCCCTCCCCCTCTTCGAAGGTTACTCTCCGTCGTATTTGTTGGGTATGCGCCGCTGGCTCTTCAAAACCATTACCCTTTTCCAGATCGGAACTTGGTCAGATTTTGATACCCTGTCTAGTCTGTCCGAGACATAAACATACAAAACCTGTAACCTGCCCAAGACTAAACGGAGTACACCCAACAGCTAATATTAAAAAGCTTGCCGGAAACTATACACTGAGCACCGGCTTGAGCCCGTATAGCTAATATGGCGAAACCCTCCCGGGCTGGATCAACTCGGGTTTAACAGGCCAAGGATTTGTTTGTTTAATCTTCAGTGCAAACGACTTTCATAGTAAACCGACTGTCTTGGAGGCTCGAGGCCTCGTCAGCGGAGCGTTATATAATTCTGATTGACTCCTTTCCGATTCATTTCCTTGTCGACTTTCAGCCGATAAAAACCACCAGCTTACTAGAACAGTTGAATGATTTAAAATTCGAAATAGTGTCCCTGGCACTAAATTTTCTCCTCGGAGAAAGAAATACCTGTCCCAAGAATCTTAACTCTACGACCATCTAACTGATCGTTCGAGTTTGATTGACTTCCACCACTAGTTCTGTAACAATCCTGAAACTCAGCCGAGTTTGGACTTGATCTTGTAACGTTCCGCTGGTCTGGCGAAGCTGTTGGACTGTCATTTGCCTTGCACGACGTTTTGTCGCGTTTTTTATTGGAGTCATTGTTATCATTCAAATCGCCGTTGCACGCTAGACTGTCGGAACTCAATGCTTCCTCCCTAGTATATTGTTCTTCCGGTGATAACAATTTCGCGGGAAGGGAAATGTTCCCCTCTGACGCGCTCGTGTTTAATTCAGTTGATCTCGTGTCATCCAATCCTGGGATCACCGCTGACCGTCTTGTTGACCGTGGAATATCGGTTGCTGCCCGACCGCGTAGAACACTGGGACTTAGAGTAGGTAACAGTCTCCTTCCTGATTTTTCAGGCGCTCCTAAGCGGGCATTATTGTCTTTAGTGTTGACTGACGACACTTTGCCAGCGACAGGTCTACGCAGTTGAAGCAATGGTATGGACTCAGCGTGGTTCTTGCCTCTGTCGGGTGATTCATCTTCGTCCGCCGATAGTGCGGCCTTAGCACGTGGGATGTGGCTATTTGAGTTTGGCGCGTTCTCACCCAGTAAGGAACCTTTGCTGTCTACGGTGTCTGACGGATGACTGTCCGCGTCCGTCGTGTACTCACCGTCTAAAGCTTTATCACTGGTAGCAATGTTAGCTCCTTCTTGCGATCGTGCCTTTTTGCTTCCGGGTTTTCTCTTTCGCTTCTGGCTAGGTCTGCGTAGAGGAGGAGTGGGGTGGGGAGAGATTGCCATTCGTCTATGAATATGGGTTGTGAGATGCACCATGTTGTCACCCACGCCTTTCAGTCCATTCGAAATACAAGTTTCTGACGAACCAGTGAACAGTTCGCGATTGCTGTACTGAGTCTCGTTGGCTGGTTTGGTCGAAGGGTCCGGAGGGGAAAGCTCGACAGACTCCGCTGGAACCAATATAGGCGCAAATGAATGGGTGTCAACAGGAGTTGGGACGAGTGAGGGAGAAAGTGAAGGCACGTCCTGGTTGTCAAAGGTGCTAGCTTGACGTCCTAAGCCCACCTTTCGAGGAATAATGGAGGGGTTACGCGTGCTTCGGCGTTGGAACGAGAGTCTGACTTCAGGAGGCAGAGCGGGAACCTCGCTCGACTCTTCGTTGCCATATATAGAAGTTTCTGACACAAGAACGCCTGCCGCTCCCAATAAAACAGGTTTCTTTTTCTTCTTGGGCAGCTTTAGTTGTGCTTGCGCGTGTGAATAGAATAAAGTGAAGTTGCTCCCAATAACAGAAACCGGAAGTGCAACAATCAGGACACCCACGCAAGCGCAGACTGTCCCAATGGCCCTACCCAGGTGAGTTTTTGGATACACGTCACCGTACCCAACCGTTGTCATGGTGATCACAGCCCACCAAAAGGACTCCGGAATGTTTTGGAATTTGTTCTCTTTATCCTGGGGATATCGGAAAATTGACAAAATTATAGTTAGCCAATTTTATACTGAATGTAGCAACTGGATCGCTCAAGCGAAGTTTGAAGTAAACATAAGTTAAACATAACAAGGAAGAAAAAGAAACAAAACAGGCTAAAAAGTGCTGTTATTAGTTTTCAGAATGCTGAAACATACTTACCTACCTACCTACCTACCTACATACATACATACATACATACATACATACATACATACATACGTACATACGTACATACATACATACATACCAGGCCCGTAGGCAGAGAGGATGGGGGGGGGTGCGCGGGGTGCCTACGCACCCCCCCACAGACCCAAAAAGGTTCGCATTTGGAGTTTTAAGAAGACGATGAAGACGTCCAAATAAGTTTATCGTAAGTTGGTGTTAACGTAAATCGAAACGACTAAAAAAAAAACGGCCATAAGTGTGCTTGTCCCACAAATTTGGCTTTTTAAGAGTCCATGTTTACGAAATTTGCACCCCCCCCGACAAAAATCCTGGCTACGGGCCTGCATACATACATACATACATACATACATTCATGCATACACACAAACCTACCTACCTACATACATACATACATACATACATACATACGTACGTACGTACGTACGTACGTTCATACATACATACATACATACATACATTCATGCATATATCAATGAATAAATGAATGGTTGGTTGTAGATGGATGAATGGATTAATGGATGAGAAAATAAAATGATAGAAGGTTGAATAAAGGTTGGATGAAAGGCTGATGGATAAATGAAAGAATGAAGGAATAAAATTAATAAATGATCCAAAACGAGACTGAAAGATTAAACAAGGAGTAAATGTAAATATATTGTGCATAAGGCTAGGAGAACACTCACATGACAAACTAGCAGGGAAGGAGGAAAAGTGGGAGTTGAGAAACAGAAAGAATATATTTTAAACATGTACACATACTTTTGTTCGTTCTGCGTAAAACACCAGTGTTGAAAATATGACCATTGGAATTAACAGAATCAAGATAAGGAGGAACAGTTCGCGAGCACTCGCCCTTAGCGTGTGACCAATCACTTGCATTCCACTCATTGTCCTAAAGAAACGAAACAAGCGGAAAATTCGCACTAGACGCAACACAAACAGAAAATCCAGTTCAGTGTCAGGTTTTGCAAAGCGGATATACAGCGGCATAATGGAGAGCATATCAACCCAGGTCATCGCTTCCTTGAAGAATTTTACCCGGTTTGGGCAGGTTGCGAGTCGTGCGACAAATTCCAGTGTGAAGGCTATACAGTAGAAGTATTCCAGCGAGTCGAACACCTTGCTATACCGCTTGCTCTCGTCCATCGACTCGACGCAGAAAGTGGCCACAGACAGTACAATCACAACCAGTGACACAAATGCATAAATCTATGGGGAAAACATCAAAATGAGCAAGAATTTTCAATTTAAAGTAATCTAAACTCCTGGAGGGTGTTAAATCTAATTTAGGGTAGGGGGTTTCCGCCAAGACACTCAAGTGCTGATCCATCTTATATTTGTTGCTGTTGTTATTATTGTTGTTGTGTTTCCGCTGCCAGTTGGGTTATTAAGGTTGCTATCTATACACAGTAACATTACAAATAATCTTAAATACCCTGTGATTCGCGGATTGATTGGAATATTGATGTGATTCTGGCAAGCTGAAAATGTGTATGATCTCGTAATCGCTCTCACGGGTGTTTTGCCTGCTTAAGTAAGGCTAACTTCGCCACGTTGACTGCGAACTCAGGATAAATTTCCCGGGTGCATTTTCTTGGTTTCTTTTGGCTGTAAAGAATGGCTGTCATCCGAGCTCGCGCATGTGCAAAGCTATGAAAGTGCCCTTTGGTTGTTTTAGGGGTTTAAGCTGTAAACAATTTTAAATATTAAAACGATTTATAGATTAACACAAGCTGATCTTCTTCTCCTCTAGCAAGGGTTTAGCATGCACGTTCAGATCCTTTTCAAATCTTATTCACAGATGTGTTCTACACTCCTCAAAGAGCCCTGGTCGAGTGTCTGCTATCCTTGCAACAACAACAACAACAACAACAACAACAACAACAACAACAACAATGTGCCAAAATAAACAACAACAACAACAACAACAACAATGCGACTTGTGTATGATTTGGTTTCAGCAAGGCAATCGGAATGCTCAAATAATTCGCTGTAGTCTTACATTAATTATTTTTAAAAAAGAATCTCTACCTATCAAAAGATTTCAACTGCACGAAATCAAAGACGCAAGCAGAGCATGCAGAGCATGTCGGTCCAGTTTTCTGAAATTATAGTAAGATTTTGTTTGAACGGCTTAACTCAGGCGCATGCGCAGCAAACTAGGGCTGATAGATGTTTGTCATGAATAAATTCCATTTTGTTTAAAATAGTATTACTAGTTTATTTCAAAAAACTTTGATAGAGCAATTGACTGAAAACTGCGTCTTCTGCTTCAGCGATTCTATTATCTCACTCTTTTTACGTTCTTGGTATCCCGGGCGGATTTTACTATTTAGTTTTGAAACTCACTGTGGCTTAATTTTGACGTTTGCTTGTCCTAAGCGGCCATTAACTACTGCCAGAGGGAAACTGGCTTTGTGTTATTCCGTTTCATTCTTTCCGTGCAAGTCGCTGTTGCTATAGTTAGAAAAAAAAAACTGATCAAACTGGCAGAAAACAATACGTTTTATGCAAAATGGTTGAGCTGTTAACAATAAAAAACTTGGACAAAAATCTTGGTAAACAAGAAAAGGGTATAGTTTGCCAGTCGAAAATCCCGATTACTTTTTTATTTACCATAGAAATAATCCACAAGCTTAAGAATGTTGGGAGCCGAATATAGCGCTTAATCAAACTCAATTTGCGGGTGATATGAGCAAATATTTAACCTAAGGAGAATAATAGCTTATATGATTGGTATTAAAACATTTTTTTATCATTTACTGTTTCTGTAAATCAACATTTTCTCCTTACGAAACCATCGAGTTTCAAAATATCTTCGTTAAAGGGTCCTTTAAAAGCGTGAAAGATAGAGGAAGCTAAATTTAAATTTCTAATTGGATACTTTCGTTAACCTGAGTTTCAAAAAACTTCCTTTTTGTTCGTATTTGAAAGCGAAACAAAGAAGTGTTCGGAAATTCGAACTAAATCCTTATCCAATATAGTGTTTGCTTTTCGATTAAAATAGGTTGCGTGAAAAGGCGAAAAAACAACACTTATTCTTAGAGAAAAAAAAAGGTTCTTATATAAACATTCTGTATTAGTTGAATTGACAAGTTACAGTTTACAAAAGTACACTTGTGCGACACGTGCATTCAGACACGCATGTACACAACGTCCACGCATGCGCAGCAAGCTAAGGTTGGTGTGTTCAATAAAACGGAATAAAATCACGTTCGGAAAGATCAGGTTTAAAATACCTTTTAGAACTGGCAAACAATTAAAACCATTGCTCTATTTAAACTTAAAAACACACTGTTCTGTTCTTGTGAATTTCGAAAAAAAAACATACGGCTCCATTTTAGAAATTAAGGGTCATAGGACAGCACAGAGACACACAAATCCATCCTCACTAGTACAACGTACAAGTACAGAGCAACAGCATGTAATAGGAACAACGACGGCGTAAATATCGACGATAGCATCATCAACAAAGACAATGATAACGGCAGCAACGAAAAAGTCGACAAAGACGTCAGTTAACCAGAACTGTGACGATAGTAATAACAAATAGAAAAATTCGTGGGCGATAATGCAACTCCGTGGAGTCTAGTGTTGTGGAACAACTGGGAAACTTTTATCAAGCATCTTCAAATTCAAAGAGCAGATCTTCAGTTGTGGAATAAATAGAGTTATTCGTTCTTTCAATTTCGATCTCAATGACAATATGTAGTGATAGTAGTGACTGTATGAATGCAAAACACGAAATTCTTCATTCTTGTAAATGTCTGTTTTTGACAATGGTATCGCAAAGATCATTACCAGCAATTCTATAGTCTCTGTTGAAAACTTTTTCGCCGATAATAAATCGGATTTGTGACTATTGAGGAAGATGTTTTACTAGTGTTGATAATATTTTCCGTGGAGAATATGCACTTGTCGTAAGTAAGTTTGCATGGTGCTCGAGGCTTTTTAAAAGTACTGGCTGCCAGCAAAAAAATAAATTTAACAAAATGGGAAATGTTTGTTTTCCTCGAGTATACGTTTTACGAAAGAATTGTTAAGTATATATCGAAAGGCCAACGCCAAGCTAAGCGAGCCTTTAAAACAACATGAAAATCGGCTGTCAATCTTCAAACGTCAAAACAAAAACGAGTCGTATCACGGAAGCTGTGCCATTTTGCTGACCTGATATAGTTCACATTAAATCAAGTCGGTACACAGATTTTTAAAAATCCTTAATTCATGTACCTTTGAAGTTCTGAAATTTGCAACTTCTCTATATTCAAGTGTCAATGCTGTCTGCACAGGCTAATCTAGTGCCGAAGACTTGTTTATATTATTTCGAAAAGGCGGTGTTTGATTTTGAAACGACATTAAAATTGACGTCTTCTCGTGTTAAAACACTTGAAACAATTTTGCAATGAGACAAAACAAAACATTTTAAAGAATTACTGTTGAATATTCAATAGCATTTAGTATAGGGTCCTACTGAAGAGCGACTAAGAATAAATTATTTTATAATAACGCCTTTTAATTGGAAACATTTCAGTGTTTTGATAATTATAGCCCTGAAAGCTCCACGTCAAACCGTAAACCCGAATCATTGCAGTTTATCTTGAGAGATTCAACTCTTTTCCAACTGAATTTTGTGGAGAAGAATTCTACTTTAAGATATTACTGATCCCTTTGAAAAGAGATTTAAATTTGCGTATTGAATAAACAATAAAAAACTACAAATTTCGACTGTACTTAAGGCAGCATGTTAGATATTATTTTGAAGTATGAGATTGAAGCGTTTTTAATTCCGGAATATATTTGTTAAGAATTCTAAATTGACACTACACCACTACACCACAAAACCTCACCAGCGCTAGCAATAAATATCTAACTATCTGCTGGCACATTATATTCTCTTAATTCAAATTAATATGAAACTTGAGCATATATTTTTGTTACAAAGCGTAGCCTTGTGATCAACTATTTCTTTTGAAACAAGTAAAAACTGAAATTATCTTTGATAGAAAATCGACAATAAAAGCTGCTTAAAACCGTTTTCCAGCTTTGAGATGTTTATCAAAACCTTAAAATATTTACAGGTAGCCAGTTCCAGGGAGTCCTTTTTTTCTTGTATTTTCAGAAACAAAACTACGACACCAGAACGTTTGCATATTTATACGCCGTTTGAAAAGAGAGGATCGGCTGAACTAAATCGTAAATTCTATGCTATTTGAATCATTTATAATTGTATTTAATTCGCTGCAGTCCTACAAGAAACATTAAGTATTAATGTCGAACCATACATTTATTTGCGGTTAGAACAACAACAAGTGTACGTGAAGCAGTGTTTACACTCTTCATTTGCAAAATATTCGTTAAATCAAACTGTATGAATGGCTCGAAGTATTCTTTACCTACCTGCGCATACTTCGACGAGTATGGTAGCTCTAACATGGCCCATGTTTGCCTTTTGAAGTTTTCAAATCTTGGTCCATTTGGATCCACAAATATATTGCTATTATCCGGTTCCGAATCGCCGCTATCTTTTTGAAGACCTTCGAAAGCTTTAAGTGTTGCTTGCGCATCACGGTGTTGTGTGTAATTGCTCCAACAACACGGCTCCATTTGAAGTTCATCAATTCCCCAAAACGCTAGCTCTTCTTCAAACAGTGGCCCACAGACTTCGCTGGGGCAATGAAGTTTTCCAGTTCTATAGTAGTTCAATATACTTACAAAAACGCCCGGGTGCCGATCAAAGAAATATTCGTTGTTCTCGGCGTCGTACTCGGCCTGTTTCGACGCATTTTCTGCGATCCATGCCAGGCGGGAATCGGGTACAACTTTAAGAGTACTCAAATACGTTTCATGGCGATATCCTCCAACATTTATGATAACTCTATCCTTCGCAACATTAAGTCGCGAACTTAAATCAGTTATGCAAGAGTCAGACTTGCTTGCTTGTAGCATTTCTGCTGCCAGCCTCATGTTTCGCTGTAGTTTAGATTAGGGGCAAATCTGAACGTAGAAACCAAACCATTTACAGCAGTTGAGTGTTACATGAAATTGATAGTGTGTTATAGCCGTAAACTCTTCGTCTGTGTACACCGCTTCAAATCGAAGTTCGCAATTTGGCGGTTTTTGCGGCTGTTTGGCAGTGTCTATTCATTAGACTTGCAGCATGTTTCCACCTGTTCACGGCAGTTAATTTGCATTTCGTCATCAAAGCCAAGAGGACGCTGAGTCGGCTCAATTACCGAGCCTAAAATCAGTACTATATCGTGCATTTTACCTCTTTAGCAAAAACAGCTGCAAATTTGATATGTTTTTGAAGAAAAAAATCCTTTCTGGACTCTTAATGCTATGTTTTTGACAAAACGCCCCGGGACACAAGTCAACTCGTTTGAGCTCTACTCTCAGATTTGTTTCCAACTAAAACTGTCGATTTGAATTTTTCAAAATGTTAATTTTACAGCTCGTAATTTGCGATCCTCGATGTTAATCATGTTGTCCTGGGAGAAATATAATACGCTTTGCTCTCCTTTTTGTCTAATAGTATCACTTCAAGATAAAGGCCGTAAAGAGCAGTCGATTTTGAACAAAACAAACTTAGGTATATAGCATCCATTCTCACTATAAATATCCGAAGCCGCAGTTGGTAGAAGAATGAACTCAAGTCGTTTGTTTTGTTTGGCTTTTAAACTACAAGTGCCTATCGCCAATCAAAACATTGATCAGACGGTTTCATGTCAACACTAAAGACGGGTGCATGTATATAGCTCAATATAGTAGCCGATACGTTTGTGTACTGACTGGCTCAAAAACTGCCTCGCTCTTTCATGCCGAAAAGCTTGAAGCTCCAACTTTCAAGTGGAGTGATTCATCTTTTTTTACTACGACTATAGTTTCTAGTAGACCTTTTTCAAAATGTGTTTGTTTATCATTTTCACAAGCACTTTTCACTGACCGGAAACTGATCACATATAACAGCCAAAGTGTAAAAGTTTTGAAAGTTGCAGCCGTAATACATGCACGAGAAAATAACCCTTTACTAACGCAGTCCGAATCAACTGAACAGTTAAAAATTCTCTTGAATAGACAGTAATTCCAGACAGATTTCGAAGATGTAAGTTTAAAATAAAATAGTGATACTGGCTTGTATATCTTTAAGAGCAAAACTGAAGCATCAATCCTGGCGAGAACCAGTCGATTTGGTAATGGCGCTTAAACTATTTTTATTTTAAAAAAAGTAGAAGCACAACTTGCTAATAAATAAACCATTATACTTCAGTCTGTGCGGCATGCTGTTTCTAATGCGAGTAGCTCAGTTTTTCATCTAGCTTACTTTAATTTGTTTTTCTTTATCTTGACATCGCTCCGGACGCTCGGATGCTGACTGAGTTATTTAGATTTACAATAAAGAATACATGCAGTCATCACCGTTGATCTTTCGTGAAATATTACTTCACTTTCAGGGATATAGGTCAAATTAATATTCGTATAGTCGCTATGTTTTTGAGTGATGGAGGTATGTGATATGGTTTACTGTAAATCTATTTTACTTATTCAAGCTTTCCCTGAACACTTTCGTTAATTTGTAAAATGCAAACAAAGTGACATCGCATTGATCATGAATTAAAAATTCATGAAACCCAATGATCAGTTTTCTATCCCAAGACAACACTCTAAGTGTTTTTTCCATTTTCGTAGGAAAAAATATCAAATTTACTGACGTCTTATTGCTACAATTTTTTAAAAATGAAGCGGTTAAGTGGATCAATTACAACTGTTTAAGACTTTGATCAGCAGCAGCAAAAATTTCTGATAATTCCAACAAACGATGTCTTAGAAACTGGTCTGAATTGAAATTATTCGTAGCAATAAAGTTCTTTCTGTTCTCCATTGCTATAACTTGATGAATTCGTAACCACATGGTTTCTTTGAGCGGCTTGTTTTGGTCAGTTGATATAACGATTTTTGGTTTATACATGATCTCATTAGCATAATTGTCAACTTTCCTACAAAAAGATTCCCAGGGAGCAAAGAATGTGCATCATACGACTGATCGCGTTGCGATCACAGTAGCATAACTCAGATTAGAGTTTAATTTTTAAGAAAATTATTTAAGGTAAACTCAAATTTTTTTACATTTAATCACTCCAGTACACTATGTGATATAAATAAAAGATAAAACTAAAAACAAATTATGAATGTATATAATGATATATTCAAAATCATAAGGTTTACCAGCACTTATTACCGTATTAGTATTATTTATTTTATGTCTGTTCACTCTATTAGTATTGGATTGACGCTGATGTGACCGTTATTATCGTTATTATCATAATCACTATTATTATTATTATTATTATTATTAATATTATTGTTGTTGTTGTTATTATTATTATTATTATTATTTTTTTTTTTTTTTTTATTTATTTATTTATTTTTTATTTTTTTTATTTTTTATTATTATTCTTGCTTTATCAGACAGATAAACACTGATATTAAATAAAGAGTAATAAATAATTGTTCGGCCAAGTGGTGCGTCTGGATTCTTCGCCTCGGCTCACATAAAAGGCGAACCATTGCGCAAACTCACTCGCTATAGGAAAAGAAGGGCGAGGTTAGCTAGCGCAGTTGGTAAGATCTGTAACTGCCAACCAGGGGGGCCCGGGTTCAATCCTCGTAATTGGGAAAATATACTTATTACATTTAGTGCAAAACTGTATTACATTTGCTGTTGGTCAGTGTATGACATTTAGCTTTAAGTTGTATTACATTTACGGTCGATAACTTTTTTACAATTAGCGTTAATTTTTATTGCATTTATGGTTAGTATTACATTTAGCGTTAATTTTTCTACATTTACGGTTGGTATTACATTTAGCGGTGATACAGTCCTTCTCAAAAAACCCTATGGCTTCCATGGGCTCCCTTACCAACTCAGTTATAGTCGCTTGTAAATTATCAAAAAAATGGCAAAAAAATAAATGAATGAATGAACGAATTATCTGTCAATAAGTCCAATGAGGTTTGCCCTGCGATAGTTGCCTTTACCGCGACATTGAACGCCTAAAACAAGTGTCAATGTATTTCACTGGTGTATTTCAGTGGCATTTGAGTGGAACGAATAAAAAGGGATGTGGATGGAAACTGCTTTAAACCTCAGATCTACGCGTATGGCCAAACTGTACATGGCTGCTTTCGTTCTCTGTACTTGCATGAAGAAATCGACTGTCCTTTTTGAAATTTGTCAACCTTTTGTTAAAAAATAATTGTAAACTTGCGATTTGTTGTTTGGTATATAAAATGTTGTTTTCTAAAGTTTTCGTGAGTTAAATTATATTTTTGTATTTTAGTGCGAATTCGTCAAGATCATTGCGGGCGACCATAGGGAGCCCGCAAACCTAATTGGCACATCAAAGGCCGATTTGTGAGCAAAATGTTCTGCCTATTGGTATGATCGGAATGCAGTCATGCAGGTTTTTCAGACGACA
>JAOBYE010111339.1:0-19515 GCA_025403585.1 Parazoanthus swiftii | reverse complement strand
CTATCGAGTTATGGATGCACTTGGGAAGTTGGGAGAGTACTCGAGAAGCTAGAGAAGCACTCGGCTTCGCCTCGTGCCATTCAAACGCTTCTCTCGTGTTCTCCCAGCTTTTCGCGTGCACCCATAATTCGATAGACACACGCTAAGCATGGACCATTTCTTAAATGTACCAGGTTCTTACCTTTTCCCATAATAGGTAACTCTGACCAACCCTGATCCCAACAATTAGCCTTAAACAGCCCTGTAGGATCATGAATAACCCTATCCCTAGCATCTTGTGTCATTCTATGCATCATCAAGCTGCTGTTTCACTTAGTTTGGAATTCCTCAAACTCTTCATAAATGTTAATTACCAAAGCCAATAACTGAGACCACGTTTTTAAAGTCAACCTGGTTCCCAGGCTCTTACTTTTCCCGTGAGAAAGACTGGTTGGGTCTGGTCAGGTAGGGTGGTAACAGCAAAATAAATGTGTATATGCGTTTGTTTTGATAAATAGAATCCTTTCCTTTCTACGCTATTCTAAATAATAACAAAAATTTGTTTTAAGAACATCTTCCACGTTTCTTTTACTTGTTAGCACCCAGAATGTGGGTGCCACGTGACCAGACCCAACCAGGGTCTTTCTCACAGGAGAGGGAAGAACCTTTAATTGGAACGAGGTTATCCAAAAAGTTAGTTCTTAGAGATGTTGCGCCTGCACACGACAGGAACCATTAAAGTATAGTTGAACAGCATTTAACATTGTTGATATTGGTATAAGCGATGGGTCTAACTATGTCAATACCTTTTGTTTGTCATTCAAGACCGGTATTCAAGAAACCCGTGATCACCGTTACACCGCCTGAACCTGAACCACCGGCTCCGTCCATCGTGACCAGTAAACCGACACGCAAGCGAAAGTTACCAACTATGACCAAGGCATTTTTTAACACAATCGCTCCAGGCCTTTCTTCGTTAGCCTCCAGTTCAACCGAGGCGGATAACACTAAAGAAGAAGGCCAAGACGATACCGAATCCCCGGATGCAGGACCGGAAATTGACCCAGATGTCGTGGCCACTATTGCAGACTTTTAGTTAATACTTGGAATTCTGGCTGTAAAAGCATAAATATGTTGACATTTTTTTAGGTTGGGGTATCAAATATGTCATGAAAAAATGTGTATTTATATCTGTTCGACTATAACTCGGCATTGTTTGTTCGCATAGTTATCTACGTTTTATAAATTATGTTCAAAACGCATTAGAGATTACTGTTACACAGCAGAAAGTAACTAACTTGCTTAGTTTCAATAGCAAATGATTCTTTATATAAAAAACAACCAACCAGTTTTAATTAGCGTAACACAAAACAATTTTACGTAATCATTTACTGAGCGGCTTCCAATTTCTTACGTGAATCAGTCTTTTAAAATTAAACATGCTATAGTATATAAAACATTTCTCTTTTTTTATCTGTAAATCTGATCAGTTTTTGTATAGTTTGACATCATTGCAATAGAACATTAACTTTTTATCAATTTATTACACTTAATTTACTATAACACTAAGCTTTTGTAACTGGTAAAACATATCAACATAAAATGATATTGTAAAACCGTTGTGTCTTTGTAGTGTTGTCGTTAGAAAGGGTTGGAGGGGGGTGGGGTGTCAGCCCCTCCACGAATCCACCCATGGGTATTTTATGTTCTTTCCAATTACTGAAATAGCAGGCTTTTTTAAAGTTAGTGCAAGTTAGATGTTTTTCATTTTCACCGATAGGTTGTAGAAGGCGGTTGAGTTAATTTCAATTCCGAAATTTTTGAACTTGCCGTCTGCAATTTTGAAAAGCAAAACACAGCGATGCAAACTGATTTCTCGCGTGACTTTGAACAGTTCAGGTGAAAATTTGTACTTAATTTCTTTATCCAGGCACACGTATAGCCCGGTCTTTATTCAGTATCGTCAAATCACTCCAAGCAACCCAACCCAGTCACATAAACCACTAAACCAAAATTGACAGATTGAATCGGTCAACAAAGAAGAAAAGCCAACTGTGCATGGGTGAAAGTTTTAACCCGGGTCCTGGATATTTGTCCATGTTCCAAATTCGGATAGGGTTGACACCAGAATGCTCAAGAAACCTAAGGAAACAAGTTTTTAAAATACTCTTCTTTTCCTAAAGTACTTTTACGCTTTGTTCACGCCAGTAACTCTAACTTTAAATGGTACTTAGATTCTTTTGATATCGTAGCAGGATAGAGCAAGTTGTTAATAATGGTAATTGAGTAAATTGAATTAACTTAGTGGAGTTCAATTTTGTCTGAGGTCATACGCGTGATTTGAAGTCACAAGTATGGTTTCAGACCAAAATTGCACGACACAAAGTTCAATTACCAATTAATTATATCCATTTTGAAATCGATTGACTGTTTTAGCTTTTCCTGATTTGGGATTGATTGTTCAAAGCGTTGTTATTACAGACTCAAATTAGTGCAATTAATTCTGTAAGCCCTTCTGCTGTTGAGAACCAATCAGAATGCAAGAATCACTGGTGATTTCAAAATGGATATAATTAAATCTGATGTTAAAGCCATGCATTTTTAACTATTACTGTTACTATCATTACCTCACTATCATTATCATTACTACTACTATTGTTATTATTATTATTATTATTATTATTATTAATATTAATATTATTATTAATGTTTTTATCTAAAAGCTTTTGTTTTCCAGTTCGGTAACACCAAATCGGCAAAGTGACTATCCTATACATCCCAAAGTCAACACATTTGAACCAGGATCTCATCTCTGAAACCCGGCCCTTATACAACAAATAAACTGTCAACAATGTTTTGTTGCCAACAATTTCGATATTAAGTTCTAATCTGTGTCTTCGCTGTATTTCTGTGTCCGTCCAGTTGTCAGTTTTTCATCAGACTGACATAATTTATAGGTGAGAAGCTCGACTGTCGGCCGTTGTTGAGATCGTGGAGAAAGTCGAAGACACTCCCAGGGACAACACAACAGTTTATGAAACCCCTGGTGATATATCGGGTTGAATATATAGTATATGATGGGGTTAAGAGCAGTATACAGATAGTTCATTAATCTTCCGCTCAGACGCAGCCGTTTCAAAGAAGCACAAGACAGGTTCGCACCAAATGAATAATAGTGCAGGAAAAAATACACGTAATACGGCGCCCAGGATATGAAGAAAACAACCACGACAATAACCAGCATGGCTGCAATTCTTTGATTTTTCTTTGCTCGTTGTTGTTGTGCTTTGCACGCGCGGTGGATAGCGCGTCTTTGTTGGCGCCGGAGAGAGACGGTGATGGTCGTGTAGAACACTGTCAACAAGACACACGGAATAACCACAAATACAATAAGCAGACTGAGCCGATCAACCCTCCATAGATCCTCCCAGGTGTTGAATATCTGCGCTAAACCATAGTCACAAATAGTGCCATTGTTTTTGTATCGTAGCTTGTGTACAAACAAATAGTAGGAATAGAACACGATTGAAAATACCCAGGTGAAGCTGATGAATCTCGGAGTCGTTCGTCTTGAGATTAGAGGTTTTTTCAGCCGGAAGACAATACTCCAAAACCTTTCAGCTGCAATGAATACCATACTCTGCGAAGAAACAGACACGGAAACCTCATCAACGAAATGGACCACTCTACAAAGTATGTCGCCGAGTACTCCGCCGATCAACCACGGATACCAGCCGAGATAAATCTCCTGGATGATTCTCGGTATCACAAATACGGGAACAAGGAGATCGGATACAGCCATGTTGACGATGAAATAGTTGACGGGTGTTCGAAGCTGCTGGTATTGTTTGTAAAAGACGATAATAATGAAGGCGTTGCCAAATAGGGACAGGACTAGGAGGATGGTATACCCTGCAGTCATCACTGCTCTATCACTTTGAGAGTTAGTCGCCTCGTAGGGAGTGCACCCCCCTGAAGACTTGTTTAGTGGTGCCGACATACTTGCGTTGGTGACCAATACGGGAAATGACATTTCTGTAAGCAAATAATTGTTCAATTTTGAAGAACCCCTTTTGCATTGAACACTGATTCAGAACAACTATCCCTTTATTCTTTCCAAATTCAAAATATAGCTTAATTGCGCTGTTTAAGAAGGTTACCGATAAAAACACGATTTACAAATGGGATTAACTAATTTCACGGTCGTGTCCAGCTGTTAACCTAGAGAAGTGCTAAGGAGTCGATGATAAAGAGTCGCGCACGGCATGGTGGGGAAAAAACATGTTAATGTCAATGAGGGGAAACTGGCTTTTGACTGGTGTTTTGGCAGCAAACTAGCTTTTAAACTAACTTTTAAACCTGGCCTTACACCTAACATACATTATCAGTCTTCGTGGATCAAAACCCACCGTCAGCTTACTCGCCAATGCAGAAAATTAGTTTTTTTTTCAGAACTAGTCTTCCCATGCTTAGCTTTTTAGACATGGTGGCGTGTATGGAATTGACCGTAACAAAATAGATGGTACGTTTACCCACAATTCTTTGCGCACGATAACCTAAAAATGCTCCTCAAATTCTTAGAAAGGTCATACAAACTTCAAACCAGGTGTACCTAACGTTGTTACTATACAGAGATAAATGTGCTTATTGGCTATGTTGGGTTTGCAAGGTATTGTGGTAGAATGTACAGCCGCAATCTTTTTCGTTATAGTCAGTTAGCGTGATGACACATGCAGTACCGCACATTACGGCTGAGAGACAGTTTAAAGACACGCAGTATGAAAATAACTTTTTAAAATCTTGCTTTTGCTTTGTGGACAAACACACGAACTTGTAAAATTGAAATCGGCCTTCATCAGCGAAACTACGTGTAATTACTTGTGGTTTGGGGTTTGTTATCATTATAACTTGGTCACTTATTATTTTTTTTTGTTAAAGGCCAACAGGAACAGATTGAAACATGAATATTTAATGGTATAGTTTCCCAATTTGCTGGTTTTTGTCGTGGCTATGTATTTACCTGTCGGTATGCCATTGCTACAAGGTCGATAATATTTGATAACTCCCGGTTATTTTTTCACTCGTAAGACTATTGGATAATATTGTATATATCGGCATTATTAGCCTGGAGACGAAAGGTAACGATCTGTTAACAACTGATTTTAAATAGATCGAGTTCCTGTTCCATCAGATTCCAAAAATATTCTCGTTGTAGAACTATTATTATTTAATGCATTCTCTAAAACTAATTTAGTAGTCATTCTACGTAATTTGCCCACAACTGCCATCTTTTTGTCGTTCATCTATCAATTTTTCACATTGATTGCTTTAAACATGTATTATTGTGAAATAAGGTGGAAGAGTTGTCTTCATCTTGTATGCTGATGACGAGACGAACATTTTCTTTTGTTTTTAGTTGGACATGTTATGTACCCCAACTAGTTGTTTTGTCACTTTCCAAATACTTTTCAAAATCCGAACCAGAGAAAAAAAAACGTTGACAATAATCTTCTGGTCAGTTCTCAATTATTAAAATATATTTTATCGAAATTGGAAAAACCGCAGAGCTATCACGTGCACGGCCCTCAAATCATGCCGTACTAGCGAAAACAGGCGTTATGACTCGAAGCAATCGAGGCTAAACGAGTCTTGCCCAAGAAAAATGAGGCGGTGCCGATGTGTTTTGCTCGCAACTAAATACCAGTGAATCAAACTTGCAATATTTGTAGCCAGATTTACACTACACTTTTTATAAGAATCATCTTTTTATAAGAACAGAGTGAAACAAAATTTAAAAACATGCTAAGAAAACCCCTCGGGCAAGCATCTGTTCTTGACAACTTTTGTAATTATAAATTTGAGAGCTGCTACTAAAATATCGCGAGAAAGCAGTGCAATTTGGGGAAAACAGGCGCTTCTTTTGTATTAAACATCTGTTAATTTCGTCAAGTATAACTAGCTGAAGCCCTTACCGACCAATGCATTTGGTGCGTGCACATGAAAGTTATATGTCGGGAACAGCATTTTGAGACTACACACACACAATCTGAGTAGAAGTGAAAAAAATAACACACTTTAGAAACATTTGTGGTTGAAACTCGGAATAAAAGATCGGGAACATTCAGCGTCAGGCCCAGAAAAAATTGTTGTTCTTACTAAAAAAACATGGAATGTGCACAAAGAATACCCAACTTCAATGCCTTGTGTATGGTGTCTGATGGCAAACATATATACTCCCCGACTTGTTATATATAGAATGGCTTGTTTAAACTCGCCACTTGAAAACAGTACATTACACCGATCAACACGCCTACTAAAACAAACTGCTGAACTCTGCTGACATTTGAGACAAATCAAGGATAACAAAAAAAAGAGGAAAATGATAGAAGTATGAAGCTTACCTGGACAGTTTCGATCGCCACCGAGTACTGATGAATAAGTTAACCTTAAAACTTCGACTCGGGTTCTGTTTTCTGTACTTTAAGTATAACCTTCTTCAAAGTTGTTAAGATCTCAATTAAAAGCAAATGAAAAATTCGGAGTTCTCGGGCATCCGCAGAAAACTTTACATCATTTTTGTTTGGAGGTTGTGTGTGGCGCAGAACATGCGGATTAAAAACACAGTGTTTGAATTGGTTGCCGCCGGGATGTTGTGATGTAGTAGTTTTATCTGTGCCGCTGGTTTGCTTGTTACTCTAAATAACTCCTTGTTTTTGTTAAACACGTCGGGAAATTAATCCCAACGGCTACGGTGTTTTCTGCAAATGAGTAATTATTGTTTGACTACAGGATTTCGACCCACCGCCGTTGTTATCTACGAGTTATTTAATGTTTTCGTCCTAATCTATCTGCATTTTCATGTCTTGACTTGTCATTTTATCAGCTGCTAAATTTTTAAAAAGCTCAGCATGATATAAAATCAGCTTCATTTGCATCAGTAACAAGTTTTCCATTCATACGTACGAGGTTTTTACGTCGATTTTTGCAGCAAACATTACCTGCAATTATAATTTATTTATTATACAAAAAACAATCGGCTGTTGAAAAGCGGCTGAAAAGGCCAAGAGAAAAATTGGCTCAAATCGTTCCGTGACGCATTTCATCGTGTTTGCTCGATTCGGCGTCGAATCTAATCCAGAAGACATGCCGAAGTTATACCCAATCATTTTGACCACCTGTCAAAAAAAGACCACATTTTTTTCCTCCGTTCTCCAGTGCAATATTTATGCGATCTTTCATACAAAACTCAACTTCAGTTCGTGCTATCTAGATTCTGCAGCTTTTAGTAATCTTAGCTTTTGAGAAAAATTTATTAGAAAAACAGATTTATCGTAACTTCTCGAACCCCCCCTTTCTCACCCCCTTACCCCAACTTCGCTTAAGGCACAGTGTGTATATTAAATCCGTGTCGGCAATTTTGATTTGAATCAGTCATCTACCTTTTATGGTTGGTTCTAGAAAGTTATTAGATTTTGAGCAGACGAGTGGAGAACTCGAGTCATAAAAAATCTAAAACGAATTTGTAAAAATGCCGGCACGGATTTAATATACACATTGTGCTAAACAATAGTAGAACTGAGTGAAATCTGACGAACTTGGAATTTCGAGAAGGGAAAATGTTTGGTTGGAAACAGCGCGCTGAATTTTGCTCGCAAAAATGATTCTGCAAAAATTAGTTATACAGTCATTTAGAGAATTCTATAAGCTTTCCGGTGATACATTGGTTTATGGGTATCCGACGCATACTAACGGAGCTACGGACTGATAACTCGGTAACAACGGTGTGCTGTAACCTTAAGAAGTCCTTGTTTCTATACATAAAATCACTCTAATATTGTTTTTAACCCTTGTTTTAACTTGTTCTTGGAATTTGATGATGCCCTTGCATCCTGTTGAGAATCACCAAAACCTCGGCGCAAATTGGGAAGAATATTTAAGAGTCGATGCATTTCGGCTGTAGAGTATTTTGAATGACTTCGTTCAATTTTGGTGACTCGGTGATTCAGGCATTTCCGTTCAATACTTTTACTCTTCCGTCACTTTGTAGACCATAATTGGTTCTTAAAGAGAAACCTGTATTTTTAGTTATGTCTATCTTTAGATTTGGTGAAAAAAGGTAAAAATTGGCAGTTTTCCACTATTGTTGGCATACATGTAATAGTTTATGACCTTTGCAATCAAAAGAGATCGCATGGGTGAAAAATACATTTAAACTGGTCAGGTTTGGCATTGCAGGGGAGAGGAAATCAGGTATCTGTTTATAACATTAAAGATAGAAATGCTGCATTACTTCCCAAAGTTTGAGGTCGTCTAATTTGAATGAGTTAACACTGTTGATTTTCTCACAAGTCGTGCAGTTTAATAACAACAGGAAGCAGTTGCCACTTAACCGATAATTTGAAAAGCTAAGAATAGAAACAGTCAACTTTAGTTCAAGCTTGATGTTTCTGGAGTCCACACTATTTTTAACCTTTTTTATTAAGATGTTAATGCCCAGAACGGCCAAAATTCGACAACATGGTAAAGCAGAGTCAGGGTTTAAGTATCGGGGCAAACCCCTACACAAACTTAGTGTGAGTACCCACCCAACTTCACCCGCGAGACAAATTTTAAACATGTCGGAATAACTACTGCGCATGCGTGCGAGGTAGTAAGATGGCGTCTTGACATTCGTTTTTAGAGCTAAAGTATGAATTGCGTAATTTTTTGTGATCTTTCAAAGTGAAGGAAGAAAAGCAAGAAAAGCAAACCTTGTATGATAAAACCCTTAACTTTTGTCTATTTGTTGGCTTGGTTGGCGAGTTGACAGTTCAGTGCGTACACGCTTTTTTATAAGAACCAGTAAATTTGGTCGAGGCTCTTGTTCCTAACTTTTTGGCGATTTGAGCCTCAATTTGTTCTTAAACTGTTCTCATTTCTATTTGTGGTTTTTAAAAATTGAACAAAAACATACTGGAAAACGAACTGCCTGGCGGGTGTATTTTTGATCAATTCATCCCCGCGGATTTATCCGGATTTATCATGGATTCGCCGAGTCATTTTCCTGAAGAGAAAAACTGCGAGTCATTTTTTGTTCATTCTGTGTTGTTAAGTTTTAAAAAAATAGCTATCGAGCCCGAGCCTCAGCTTGTTCTTAAATTGTTCTTAAATTTTGGCCAATCAGCACCTCGTTCTTAAAGGTCCTTAGAAAGTTGTTCTTAAAAAAAGCGTGTAGTATGGGTTGATATTTTATGAGTCGTGTAGTCTTTTGGCAAGCCGGAAGGTCGAGCCAAAATACAAAAGACAAGCAAAAATGTTCACCGTAACTACGCACTAAACTTTCTAATAAAAGATTTACTATCCAACTTTTTCTGACTTTATTATCATGAATGTGACTTCAACTCAACCGTAAAGAAGCGCGCGTTAGGCTAGCGATGCGTAACCAACAACTATTCAAAATAACTTTTACTGTACAACTATCGTAGGATTTTTGTACTCCAGGCCTAAATATGTTTTTTGTACTCCGCGGACTAAAGTTGAATAACAAAAGACCTTAAGAAGCTTTTATTTCTATGTATTTTGAAAACGGAAGAACCACAATTGTAATATCACGTGGCTTTAGCTAATAACGCGCAGGTGTGCAAGTCTCGCTGGCAGAGCGATGCATTCAGGCCCATACAACTCTTTGAAATCGCGGATTTCCAAAGCTTACCGTTTTTTATCAAACATGACTTCCAAGAAACTTTTTTCAATCACTCAAATCAGTAGCTCCGAACAATTTAATATTTTAAATATAACGCAAATTTATTTGCAACCATGATCAAACGCGTTGTACATAACAATTATGTTATTTAGAGTATAATCTACTCAAGTTAAGCAGTGAAGACAACCAAAAATACTATAACTTTGTTACCAGAGTTTACCTATGGTCTGAACCTACACTCTAACTTAAATGAGTAATTAACAGCAGCTCATTCCACGGTCTAGGGTCAACAGATTTAAATGACCTAACCCCTCAAGTATTTCTATACTAGCACCATAGAATCCACTATTTGACCTCAAACCATATCTTGGTTTGTCCCTGACACCTATCAGTTTGCTTATGTACTCTGGCACTAGCCTATGAAAAAACCTTTTTCTAAAAAGTTGGAATATTCAATTAAAGCTAATACAGTATTGTATGTGAAACGTACGGAACAGGCCGGAGTTGTATGTTCATTTCTTATTACATTGCAAGTTAATCTTGTGCACGTTTCAATTTACTAAGATTGACTGTTGGAGCACCATAGAGAAGGCTATTTTAATAATCTATATCTAGGCGCTCGATAACTTAAAGATACTTTTAAGCAAACACAGAAAGGAACACACAAAAAATCGCTTTTTTGTTGAAAAGCTTCAAATTTTTTTTGGCATTTACAAAGACTTTGTTCTCCCTGCACGAATAGGTATTCTATCGATTTCGGCCACCTAATAACACTCTCAAATGCAGAAAGGTGTCTTCTTCTCCAGTGTTATAGATCTGATAAGATTTTCACAAAATTAAGGGCAGCCAGAAATTGGAAGATGTTGCTTCTATGATGTAAAAAGGGTTAATGAAGCGCTTTAAAAGGAAACGGAGAAGCGTTTTGACCGTTTAACGTCTGGGGATCGAATACACGACAAATTGACTATGTGCAACTAAAGGCTTGGGAGAATTAGCTTGAACTGTAAACGTTATTTTTGATGAAACAAGCTCAACTTCAATTTTTTTACAAAAACTAATAACAGATTCCAATTCTACGTTTATTCTTCTTGCACAAAATGTGTGCTTTATGGAAGATTGGCCAAATATTTTGCGATTTACGCTCACTGGGTTGAAAACAAAACACCTCAGTCCCAAAGTATTTTGTACGTGATAAAATTTCCCTTAATGCATTCTTAAAAATTATTTGGTTTCTATGGATTCTTTTTCTGACATTACCAAGCGAAGTGCTCCCGTGCATGTTTCCAGTTGCTGGTTCGCTTCTCGTGTTTTTCTCGGTTGTTACTTTTGCAACTTGTTTCGATTGATAAACTCGTTTTTGTAACTTTCTTGACTGCTGCTCAGTGCAATTCCCGCAGTGCTCTCATCTATTTGAAAGATTTCATAACGTCGTAACACCATTACATAACTTAGATAACGAGATTAATTTTTGCCAAAATCAAATAGATATGAAAACACCTTCGGGAGCATCAGAATTTAAGAACGTCGTGAATTTTGTGCTTTTTCTCCCAGCCATGTCGTATGACAACCTCGTACACAGTAGTCACAAGAGTTGGAAATTTCTTGAAAAAAATGAAATGTTCTAGAACCTCCTTCCTCGAGTGCAGTGTTAGTGCATTTGGGTGTGCGTAGGTATTACGAATGAATCGTATCAAGTCGATAATGCTTGCTTCGTTGTAGCTTGTCATTCCTGAAGACATCATCTCGTTAAATATCTTGCCAATTTGTTTCGACCAACCGTTGCCCTGTCCTCGAAATGTTTTTCCAAATTCTCCATTTCTCAACGCGATTAAGAACGGGTGTCTTTTTGATACTAACTTTTGTTCATCGCCTACAGCAACAATAAAATTCCGCTTTTTGCTGTCATCCCAAAACATTGGATGTGAAAGAATTGTAGAAGCTTTGGGACGATTGTTTGGTTCCGAAGACAACATGCGTTGAAGAAGATGTTTGTCTTCGTGAGAACAGTTCGGGGTATCAGTGGATGCAGCTGCGTTGCGAGTTAATACAAAACGCATTACCATGCCACAAGAATAGATATCCGACTCTCTCGTGTGTTTTGGTGTGCCTTTAACCGACTTCAGTTCTGGAGCCATCCAGTCCCTACAACCAGCTTTGGAGTGCATGATGGTTTCGCTATCACTCGAGTCAAGGATCTTCGCAAGGCCAAAATCAGCGATTTTTATTGTGAAATTGGGCTCGTTTGGTGTTTGCCTGTACAGGATGTTGTTAGGCTTAAGATCCCGATGTAACACCTTCATTTTGTGAATGTACTGTAGTCCTGTCGCAATGTCAATACAGATAGACATATCATGTTTATGACTGTCCCCGAGTTTGTCCAGAAGGTCTTTAAGCGTACCATCCATAAGTTCTAAGATAACGAAAACAAAACTTTTATCGGAACAACGACCATAGTAATGAAGAACCTTTTCGCAATCTCTTAGCTTACGTAGACAATCAATTTCTCTGTTAATAACCAATGTTTTTTTACCCAGTCGTTGTTTTTCTAATCGTTTCAAGGCAACCTCCTTTTTATCTTCTGTGTCTATTCCAGCAAAGACCAAACCAAAAGAACCACTTCCAATGTGTTCAGAGTGATAAAGATACCTCTCCACGCTTTCCGACGACTGACCACGTGCGACTGCTAAAAGTTTCTTTTTGTGAACTGAGGATTCTTGTTTCCACTTCAACTGATTCAGATTTTCTGTGGCCACTGGAAGATCTTGGAGTTCTTTTAAACCACCAGACTCTAGTATGTCTGCACAGCTAAACCCAGCATTGTCGCAGATATGTGTTTCTGCGTTATGCAAGCGCAAAAAATTAAAAATATTTAAAGAAGTGGTGGCGGTATTCGATTGTTTCTTTAGCTCCAAACAAACTAAATGAAGTGGAGTTTGCCCCTGTCTATTCTTCACGTGAATGTTTGCTCCGTTTTTCACCAGGTACTTAACAGCAGGAAGGTCATTTGCGTAACAAAATACGTGTAGAAGAGTGTTTCCTTCCGAATCAGGCTTGTCACATACATTTGCACTGTCCTCTGATCCTCTGATCTTTACATATGCTTTAAGTAGAGTCCGCGCGCCTTCCAAGCGGTTGCTATTAACTAATTGCCTGAATATAGAATCTCCATTGACTGACTCGATCCAGGGGTCCATTCCCAGTTTAAGAGCGTCTTTCCAAACATTAAAAGGAATACTGTCGTGAGAAAAGACATGCTTTGAAAGAGGGGTGGTACCGGAACTATCTTTGGTGTTAGGATTTGCACCACGTTGGATAAGTAGGTTTACTTTATACCAACTATTGACCAAATGAATTGGAGCTTCACCTTTGTCATTCAGTTGATCAATAATATCCTTATCAAAGAAAATATCAGCAAGCTGTGTAGCATACTGTAGGTGTGAATCTTCCAGATCACTCTGTGCCCACTCGTGTATCACGCTATTCCCATTGTCATCTCTCATTCGTAACGTGGCACCGTGCTTGCAGAGTAGACCTGCTAACTTTGAGACAACATCCACGCTTTTCTTTTTTACTTCGTCATTACTAAGGGAATTGATGTCATTAACAGTTGCTTTCAGCAGAAAATAAAGGAGAGACTTACCATCCTCATCTCTACATTTACTTTTCGCATTATTTTCCAACAAGAATTGCCAAATATCCGGAGAGCATCTGGTAGCAATCGATTCAAGCAAGATAGATTGACATTTTGAAGTTGCACTGGGAGGACAAAGTTTGCAGGTTTTCTTGCAGTATGTAAAATTATGCATCAGAGGTGTCTCGTCAGAGGAATTGCGAATGTTAGGATCGGCTTTATGTTCCAAAAGCATACTGCAAACTTCTTTTACCTGCAACGCAGATCCTTCTGTAGCTCTACAAACTGCGTAAAACAATGGGGTATTTCCACCGTTGTCTTTTGAGTTCACAGCTGCGCCATTTTCTAGAAAATAACGAACGAGTGACGGACTGGACGTAACATACAAGATATAGGGAGCTATGCCCCTAATTGTTTCTTCAGGGGTCCAGTGAATCTCGTGGCACAAAAACTTCACTGTTTCAAAAACAGTCGTTTCGGTCCAGCAAGAAAAAAATGTTTTGCAGTCTGCCGATGCTGTTCGATGCATTTTCAGTATGATTTCTTCCAATAATCTGCGTTTAAAATCTACATTTGTGTTGTTGCATAAATTCTCAAAAAGTTTATGTGGATTGCAGTGCTCACTATGCATGCTTTCCAGCTTCTTTAACTGATCATCAACCAAGAACGAAGTTAGAATATTTGATTCGCTTAGGTGACCACTTAGGAGACCTAGTGCAACAAACTCTGTTGCATCAGTGTTTTCGTATTGTAAGTATTGAAACATTAATTCTACAACTTCTATGTTGTGAAGTGCAAAGGCAATTTCCATTGCAGTTATCTTACCTAAATACTTCAAATTACCGCAACTGCCACTTTTTAATAAATACTGGCAAAGTTTAAAATCTCCGAGGAAAGCTGCTGTGTGAAGAAGAGTCCATCCTTGAGATGTTGCTGCAGGTGAGAGAGCGTTTTGCTTTAGAAGTTCCAGGATTTTTGTACCGACATCCGAATGATCGAGAATTCGTCCCGGATCTAGGTAATCTACTATTTCCAAACCCGGAGACTGATTCGTAAAAATATTACGCAGTCCTTCAGAACATCCAGTTATGTCCACCAGGGCAAGATTCGGGCAAAACCACTGAATTACTTCAACAACAGGTATTGGTAGTAAGATGTTTTGTGATTCTTTTAAGTGAACTTCTCTAAGTATTAGTTTTAGAACCATATGAGTCTCCTCAGTTACACACTTCTCTATGAAATGTGCTGTTGATTCAAAAACTTGACGTGAAAGATCTAGCTCTCCTGTTTCCGTTTTTAAAGGCAACGCTGATAAGTCAATGTTTGCTGAGACAAATCCTGAGTCATCAATGGTAAACAGAAAAGAGTCATTATCCATAAAAGGCTCAAGACCATGAGGATGGCAATCAATGACAAACTGGTGCCAGAATGAGAACCCTTTTCCAGTCCTTGTTGTTACAGCTTTTTCCATATCATTTATGTTCATTTCTACACCACCCGCTTTCTTGAAAATGTCAAGTAGAAGACTATCAAGGATTTGTACTAAAAAGTTATCCTTCTCTGGTTCCTGAAAAGTTAACGAGAAACTATGGTTAAGCAAACGGAAGTACTCCCTCCTATCCAAATATTTTGTTGTGGATTAATTTAATAACTATACCTGTAATTGCTAGCCTTTTTGATCTAGCTTAATGCTGTTTTGTGGAATTCTGGTTGGCTTGCTTGGCAAAAAAAACAGTTCTTTTGTTCAAATTATACGTTTTTATGTCGTTGAACAACGCATGATGTAATATTAAAATAAAGGTTAGTTCGATGAAAACTGAAGTTGCAAGATTGATTTTACTCGAGAAACTAACCTTTGTGGCAATTTTGCTTCTATTTCGAAGGATGGCTAGTGAAATGCGAATCCAGTTTTAAAACTGGAGGCAGCTGGAAGAAAGCAAAGCGACTTTAACACCTGACTACCTTTGACTGAAGCAAATACGTAATCGGAGGAGCAGTGATAACACTCTTTGGCTTCTTTTCTACTTGAACACTGACTTATTCTTGGAAGAAAATGCTCGCATCATTACTGTTTTCATTAAACATTCAGGCCCGGCGAAAGCAGTTCAGAGTTGGTCCGGCCAAAAATTAGAAACGAGCGGCGCAGGCGCCAGTTAACTAGAGGGATGCGGGCGCATGCTGCCCCCAGGAAATTTTGAAAAATGGCTGCTCTAAAACGCACATTTTGCGCATTCTCAGAGAGAGTTAACGAAAAAATGAATCGAAACTTACCGTAAAAATTGGCAAATTGACAGTAATGGACACCTTGAAATGATTTTTTCAAACGTAAGTTGCAATTCTTTTGGAGGTTTAAAGCCCGTGATCGTAAGATTCCTATGTTGCATCCACATTGTGTCCGTTAGATTTAAACGAAACCCTAATATGCTTTCCGGATGTCCCGAATTTTGGTTGTTGTACTTTAAACGAGTGTCGCATATCCCATATGGGTAGGTTGAATGCCTCTTTCGTAACTTGTCGCTATTTTTCTGTTAGAACATAACACCTTGTTATTGTTTACACTTTTGATTTGAAAAAGTTCTCAATTTTTTTTTAAATATAAAAAAAAATGAGGCCGAGTTCAAAAGTTGGTCCGGCCACGTTCGAACCAACCGGACCGGTTCCTCCGGGCCTGACATTGGACTACGTCGCCTCAGAGCGAGCGTTAGAAGGCTAGAAGTATTATATACTTACCTCAATCGACTCCAAGTCCCAGAAGGAGAATGTGTCACTATATTGTGAATCATCTACGATAAAAGAGCAATAAGTAGATCAAACTTGGAAGCATTGTTATTTGCAGATCAACTGATAATGAGCAAAACAAGTTGCGCGGTCTGCTCCTAGAAGTCTTCATGGTGCCTGTCGGTTGAGTTACAGTTTAGTCGGGCTGAACTATAGCGGCTGTTTAATTCATAGACTGCCATATTTGCCAAGCTCGTTGTTTGTAAAGCTATCTCAAATGGAAACATTTAAGATGAGTTAATATTATTCTTGCAGGACGAATCAAGGACGATTTATCAGAAATCACACTTAATAAAGAATAGTTGACCATCAAACATCCGAAAACCGGATGATCATTTGATAGTAATCGGTCTTTTCTCATATATTTTCTGTTATACAAAGTATGTTGGGTAGTAGAGTTTAAAACTTTGAGGCAGTCTGCCGAAAAGAAAAGGAAAAAAGAGTTGGGATTTACTAATAGAGAAAATACGAAATATACATACCCAAATGCGGGTCGTCCGCCGTAGATAGGTAAAAGTTTTCGCCCGCCCCAAAGGAACCAGTGTGACTGAAGGAGGAACACTCGTCTTCACTGACCTAAGTTTTTCATAAACGAGTGCAGGAAGCTACTTCATGTAGGCAATCATTGAATGGTTCTTCATATATTCTTTCTCTAAACTTCCTAAACCTTTGTTGCTATTATGCATAAGGTTAGGGTTAGAGTTAGTTGTAGAACCATTAAATGATTGCCTTCATGAAGTAATTACCCAAGTGCACGTGAATGGATGTGTGGGGTGGTCGGTGCCGTATGAAAGGTCAGATACAAGGCAAATACAACAACATAATGCGTAGTAAATGAGCTTATCCTCGTTTATGTAGTAAATAACCGGTACGTTCCGCTTCTTTGTTCGTTACACAATCAAAAAAGCAAACTGTATTTGGTTAAGCAGTCTAGGTTTCAAGCTACATATTTAGCTGTTGCCCTGGGAAACAGCTAAGTACGTAGCTAGAAACCGAGACTGCTTAACCAAACGCTCCTCCCGCTCCCCATTCAGTTTTTAAGTTCCTGATCCCAAGGACAGCTTCTATTGTCAAATTCCCTGCTCCATAGGCATGTGTCAAATGATGGGGGGTTTTCAAACTGACTCGATACATAAACACGAAGAAGACGATTCAATTTAGCGTCACGGTATTCCAATTGGCTTCGTTCGAGCCTGTCTCAGAATTCGCAATAGGAATTTTTCTGTTCGTTTAGGTTATGAAATAAATAAACCCCTTTGTAGCTCATTGATCTATAGGATGATGTTCTGTTATTTGCTGAAGATGTGCTCACACTATCTACTTTTCTGGTTAGGAAAGGGCGATGTCAATCATTCACTTTAAAAAGGAAGGTCTTTCCCTAAATTATCTAGCAATTATATATATCGAGAAGTTTACCTCTTCCTCTCCATCTGCTTTTGCCACTTTTTCCCACTCGTCTTCTGTCCAGTTTTTGGGTAGCACGCTGTCCGATGTTTTCATACCCTCGGCAACATCCACAAACGGTTTCTCTGCTGGTGCCTCTTGCTGGTGACTTACATTATTCTCCGTAACACAAGGTACTGAAACAACACTTGACTCCTTGAACAGTGCTGAAGATTGAAGGCTTTCCTGAAAAAACGAATAAACCAGTTGCTGAGAATCAGACGCTCAATGGCAAAATTGGAGACACCAGTGACACAAGTTTCTGTCTTACATCGAAACAATGCTACCCCGTAGAAACGCCAAGTATGACTGAAAGAAGTTATCGGAGCCATGTACTTTCCTTTACTGACTGGTAAACGAAGCACGATCCACACCACTGGCATATATCCTTTCCTAGTTCAGAAATGATTTTGACGCCGTCGTTACTGTTAACATCCAAGAGCAGCAAATTGTGTTTACCTCTTTAGCGGCCTTTTTCTTTTTGTTTCCTTTCTTTGGTTTTCTTCTTTTATTAGCTTTGTTCTCGAGAACTTCAGATGGTAGACTGCCGGGTAACTGTTGTGTTTCCTGAAGGAACAACAATCGCTCAAATTTCTTTGGTCACCTGATATGCATATCATTACATTTTGGTAAATGCATTGTATCACCGTCTTTTCCTTAATTGTCAAATGGGCATTACCCATACGGTCTAAATTTAGACCGATGGTTTGGACCCATGTCAGAAGATCTTCTCCACTTTCCGCCTGATACTCCAACTTAAAAATGTTTCAAGAAAAAAATAAAAGTTAAAAAACGGGAAAAACAAGCATAAGGAGTCTTGAATCTGGGACCTCGAGCACCGGAGCCACCATGCACTGCCACTACAACAACCACTCTTTTCGCTGCCATCAACCAAACTTTTGTTGAACCCTATCCCTTTTCTACCAAATAAAAGCAACCTTGACCTCAACTTCAACCCTCGTTAACCATACGTAGATATGAACAACCCTACATGTATCAGTACTGACTATTTTCATGAATATTTAGGGAGAGTTAATCGGTTTAGACATTACACTGGCGGAAGGTGTGGTTGAACTTCTGCCACGGTCTAAATTTATGGGTAATGTCCATTTAGAGTTGAATGAATACATCAACACGTCATAACAACTTACATTCGCTTCTTCAAAGACCTTTCTACAGCAAAAGCCCCTCGGGATCTTCCAAGTATACAGTTAAGCACTATAAATTTGGTAACTATAAAGATTTGTAATTAAGCCCTTCATTGATCAAAACTGTCATTCCCAGTGGTTTTGATATTCTATATTAAAAGTTCTTACTCTTTCGCATGTGGCGTAATCTCGCAAATTCAGTTGTGTGATGTTTCGCAAGCACGCGATTTTGTGTTTTTGTGGATAACTTAAGTTCAGTGATATCAGATTTCGCATAATTCTTCTTGTTAGTTTATTTTTATCTTGTAAAAAATTAACTTGATTACCTCTTGTATAAGGAGTCCTGGAAACTCATTTGTACATTTGTACAAGAAACCTGTGTACATGTATGCATGAAAAGTGCAAAGGGCCCATTATTGACTGCGTTTTTAATGATTGTATCCGGCCTTTTTCGTGTCAATTCAGCTGCCATCTTTTTTTAAAACGTATTTAGTCGACATGCAATCCTGCAGTACTGGACTAACTCTTAATCTTGTTCCACGTTTTTGGGGCAATCTGCGACACCTTGCAACTGTACTGATGTTAGTTATTGTTCTTTAACGTTTGAATGATGATAACTCATCTCTATGATGATAACGTTATTTTGAAAGGGTAACACTGACTATTACAAGGATACTTTAAAATATATAGATAGATAGACAGACAGACAGATAGTGAGATAGATAGATAGATAGACAGACAGACAAACAAACAAACAGATAGATAGACAGACAGACAGACGGACGGACGGACGGACGGATGGATGGATAGATAGATAGATAGATAGATAGATAGATAGATAGATAGATAGATAG